>OX328129.1:63954595-64222810 GCA_946811695.1 Gonocerus acuteangulatus
ATTCGTTATCTAGCAAAATCCGTCTCCCGGAACATTGTTTTACGGTCAAATTCGTGCGAATAAAATAGTAACGCTTATGGTCTTTTATTGTGTTTATAGACTTCCAGGTACACTTTTAATAGGGTTTCTAACGTAGTATAACGAACGAAACCATTTTTAAGGCAAAATTCGGAATTATTTCAAGAAAGTGATTGAAATTAGTTTTATTACATATTTTCGGTTCTGTTAGTTAGAAGCGAGAATTGAGACGATACTTATAAACTCTCCACAAGTAGGAAGCAGTTAAAAATACATTAGAAGTTAAAGAAGTTGCAAAAATGCAATATTAGCTATGCAGGGGGTCTATCAAAAACGGGGAAACATGGCAATTGGTCTACGAGGCAAAACAGTTTGTGGACCACTAATTTAAATAACCAGTATCTTAGAGATCCATGGGTCTAGAATCGTTGACATTTATCGTCCACATGTCGGTATAGACGTCATATGCGGGTTTCCTTAATGCAAGGTTACATCATTCGAATATCAGAGAATAGTATCAATATCGTTCTAATTGAAATACCTGAATTTTAATTGACATATAAAATCTATTAAATTTTCAATTTCGGCTTTTGTAGGCAGAAGGCCAATGAAAAAAGTCCAAATTAACATAATCGTAAATTTTTTTTAAAATGGCATTACACGTTTCGCATCCTCGGATACCTCTTTAGGATCTTAAACGCTAAATACAGCCTAATAATGGAACGTAGGCGAACCCTCCGCTACAAAAATGGCACGCGAGGATGAGCTATTTCAATAAATTGACTATTATGCTAATTTAAACTTTTATTCATTGGCCTTCTGCCTAAACAGGGCAAAATTGTTGAGATTTGGGGTTCAATATTTAAAAGGTTGTTGCAAAAGTCGTAGGTATTAGTTTATACAAGTTGTTTACTTTGAGGTCTCAAGTTTAATCATTATTCCTTCTCTGATGAATACAATGCCTATGACAATGTTTACATTAACTAATTCTCTCAGTATTTTTTTTTATTATCAATAATTCCCTGATTATTTATGTTCGCTAACTGTCCATGCTAATCATTCCGTTTAATCTATTTCACTAGAAATGTCGGAAGAACGATTTGTCAATCGCAGCCTTCTTTAGGCATTATAGGAAAAAATGTTTAAGTGAAACCGCTTCGCTCGAGGAAATTGGTTCAGTTTAAGGGGCAAGCTTGGTCATCGAAACACGGCCGCATTTTCGTTCAGGCGGTTTAGCTCTGACAACAAATGCCTTGAAAGAACTTAGATCAGGTCGCAATTCATTCATCAATGACCCAATGCTACTTGAGTCTGTTGGTCACAATCCAGAAGCGTCGAGTGGAAGTTGCAAATGTCATAATAAGCCGGCACATAAAAAAGCTTGATGTCCAAAACCAAGAAGGGGTTATAGTTCAGGTCCTCGTGACTTGTCTACTCGATTAGTCAAAGAAAGATTTCTGAAATGTGGGGGTTAGCTTCTCGCTCCACCCTCATTTCGAAGCTAGTTACTTAATATTTGTCTTCATATTTACGACGATCCCTGCTGTGAGATGAGGATTTTTCTCAGCTTGATATTTAATCTGAGCGTATAGAGAATGTGCCGATTGCAGCAAGACCTAACGGTATAGGACTGACTATCTGACCTTGCAGTCAAGAGATAGTGCACGAAGGAGGCTAGTAGGAACTTCAGCAGGACTCACGAGAAGGGGGATATCTCGACAATGGATGTTCTCCAAGCACGAGCATTCACTCCTTAAAGACCAATAGTTAAGAACTCTTCTTCTCTTTCTACAATATACTTTAGTATATCTCTATAGGGTGTGAATTGGCTATTTAAATGTAGATGATCTTCCACTGTAGACAATATCTTTAGAGATGCCAGGTCCGAAGCATAGTCGAAATAAAGGTGTCTCCCAATGTGCCGGGCCTTACCTTTCACTTCCCTCACTTCGATAACCTAGGAAAAGCTTGCCAACTTCAACTGGCTATCAGTGGGGCTTGCAGTATTTCAAGGGTCACGCTGATTCGACTTCCTTCATTTTATTTTCTATTTTAGGTAAGTTTTTCCAAGTGTGGAACATTGGACGCACTTGGAAATTGGGTGACACCGAAAGTGTTAAAGGGGTTAAACACATTAAACACTTTGCATTAGAAGGTTTAGGCGATCCATCAGAAATAAAGGCTTTGTAGTGACCAGCTTGTTTTGGTCGTTATCTATTTTCGAATAATACAATATATCGGACAAACATGACAGATAGTGTCCAGCATGTTCACAGAGCAACAGCAACCACAATACTGATGATATTACAATAATCCTTAAGGGATATGCTCTCGTTCTCATACAATAATTATGTTGGGAAACACAAAGAATAATATTTCCACCGAAATAGATATTTTTTTGGACGGTAATAAGCCACAAGGGCCCAGAGGGCCAGGTACTTGATACCTGATTCTTGACCATATTAGGAAGATAGTATGGTCTGTAATATGCTCTGGCCGCCAGCATTTCCTCATTGCATATTTAAATTCTCGGGAAGTCTAGGCACGGTCTGGGACCGCAACTTCGACTATGTAAATATACTATATACAGGGTGTCCCAGTGTATGTGTCCACCCCCTTTTCCTCCTAGAGTTGTTGGAATTTCGAAATGAAACTTGGTAGGTCTTAGTTATGTTGCATGAAGTTTCTTTTAAAGGTTTAGTTGACTTTGTAAAATTCTCCTGCGCATCTAACTCTTGATTTTCCAATGGCGGCAGGTATTTTTTATGACGAATTCTCATAGACAATTTAATTTTAAGACTAATTTATTCCGAGACACCTTTTGATCCGACGCACCGTTTGCGCGTAAAACGCAAAAAAACTGAAACATAGCGCCCTTTTGTAGACAAATTCCTATTTATCACTGAAACCAAGCCTTGTACGTAAAAACACCTCAATGTAAACGTTGTAGCCTATTAATTTTCCTTTCAGATGATACCAAGACCAAAGCTGTAGATTAAATATTTAACGGGGTATTATGAATGAAAACAAAGGCAAATTTTTTTTTTAGTTTTATGATATAATAATTTGATATGGAAAAATAACTCACTTGATCAGCAATAGAAAGCGTTTAGAAAAAAAAATCAGCTAGATTTAAGAGGCAATTTTTTATGGCATATATGTGGGTGTGTGTGTGTGTATGTGTATATATATATATATATACTACGCTAAGACACATAGATAAGATAGGTTGGAATAGTGGGACGAGAGGAGGCTAAGGATGGTCGGACCTAGCAGGGGCAGGGACAAGGCCAAGTAGAATAGGGTGGGGAGTGTGTCCTTGAGCCACTCCTTCCCTTGCATCACTTGCATTAAATCCGCCTGCACTTTCTCGGCGATCGATGCACCTTCTCTCTTCCTTACTACAACTATCTCCCACTGCTCTATCTCATCCCCACTCTCGTCTCACCTGCTTCTCGTGTCTCTTAACGGTAGGCGACGCCGGAGTAATGACGAAGAGTGCAGGATGCTTCGTTTTCAAAAAGAGATTACATTGACAGAAACATGCTAAGCCAGAAGAGGATGGGATGTACGAAAGAGGCACAAACCATCATGTGGTTTTCCCCAGATTCGTTAGGACAAAAGCTATTCGATTTTCATATGGGACCAACCTATCCACCACACCATTGCTACTGTTGAACTAATAGACAAATGTGAATTGTTTCGCCATAAGGCGTCGCAGTAGCCTACATTGACAACAGCTTGGGATCAACAACAATGTGGGAGGAAATTAAAGAACATAAGCTACGACCACATGAGGTACAATTCTTCCGAAATGTACTTTCACACCAAAAACAAGTAGACCGTGTATGTGTAAGTATTACACAATGTAAAGAAGTGGAATACAAGTTGAATGTCATTGAAGATATCGAGATTGAATTGGACAAGCACATAAATAAAGTCATCAATCTCAATTTGAGGGCTGTTAGGTAGAAGTTGAAGTACGGAACTGAAGGTGGATTATCCCTGGTCGGGCAGTTCCGAAGTCAACGTGTGAAACACCTATAGTAAGGTACAAGGTCACTGAGGGTTTTCGACCTTTTTTTTCCTAAAAAGGCGTCCTCATTTGTTTATGTGCATATTAGGTGTTTTTTTTTGTTGTTTTTTTTTTACGGTGCACCAACATCTGGGCCATTAGCGCCGATATTCATTGTGCAGCGAGGAAGTTTCTTAACGAGCCGTAAGATGAGAAAATTCCTGCTGCCGGTGGGACTCGAACCCACCATATTCCGCATGAGAATCTAAGGTGTGCACGACCCATTCCTGTATCCAACTCATTTTTCCCAAAATTGTCACTTATACCTCTTGACTTCTGGGGCTCTCAAATGTTTTAGAACCTATTTTTATTATTTAAAATTTTTCGAACATTTTCGATTATTCTCCTTTGTAGTTGTGTATATTTATTCTTTAGGTGAAGGAGGCAGCAACGTTCGAAATATAGATTTTTCGCAACAACTGAGGTTTTCTCTTAGCCGAATCCCAACCATTCCTTGACACCTTGTGATGTGTTTTGGTCGAATATTTTAGAAGAACATAGGATTTGAGTAAATGTATCTGTAGCCGGTCCGTCGCATTTGCATATATAATCATTCTGAACGGAAAATATTTTAAAATATAGTTCGTTCTATCCATAAGGAATTGTGTGAAGTATATCTAGTTTTTAAAATGAAGTTGTAAAAGTCCTTGCAGAGAGGCAACAGAGCGGAAATGGCGACCTTGGATAGCCTCCAACACTGCTCTCCCGCCATTAACCATACAAGGAAACTACTATATTGTATGATATTAGTTAGGTGACATTACTAAAGGAGTAATCTGTATAAAAAGAAAAGAAGAAAAATGTTTGTATTTTCTATATAAATACAATAAATATTGTCTGTACTTTGCGTAGGATTAGCCCGCTTCATGAACTATTTCCGCTTCAAACATCAAAACGCCTGTTATAGGCGCAGCCACAGATAATGGCAGACCTTTGACATTTTGTCAGTTCTTCAAAGTATCCTTGATTTAAAACTTTAAGATTTGCATAAAAAGAAATACTTGGAAGAGAACTAAAGTTATGAATACTTGAGCCTTTGACCGACAGGTAGCACAGGGACAACGAAGCGGATAAAGAGACTTTGGCATCCTGATCGGGAGTTTGGTACTACATGATTCAGAAGTTGCATACATTTCATAAATGTTCATCAATTCCATATATATAGAACTGGTAGAGGTAAATTTGAATCAATGACTGTGGTAGACTGCGCCGACTGGATACGTCAAGGCAAGGCTGTTGTTTCGATTCCCTCCCCAACCACGGTCTACATCTGTTCTCTAGTTTGGTCCTAATAAAAAAGCATTTAAAGCCTATGTTCTCAAGTCAGGGAGACGCATTTAGAAATACGGACAATATTTACAAATCTATCTACTTATTCTGTATCATCGATAATAAACAGAGTTAAGGACCTGAGGATTCGTCTACTATGATCGGAACTGTAAAAATCTAGTGTTTCCTATTACTACATAGATTCTACTTTGACTTCATTTTTCACATCATTTGTTTGATACTTAGAGCCAACAGAGGGACGTCTGGGGTCCTCATGCAATGTACTGACAATTGACCTCTGGGGTCCTCATGCAATGTACTGACAATTGACCTCTGGGGTCCTCATGCAATGTACTGACAATTGACCTCTGGGGTCCTCATGCAATGTACTGACAATTGACCTCTGGGGTCCTCATGCAATGTACTGACAATTGACCTCTGGGGTCCTCATGCAATGTACTGACAATTGACCTCTGGGGTCCTCATGGAATGTACTGACAATTGACCTCTGGGGTCCTCATGCAATGTACTGACAATTGACCTCTGGGGTCCTCATGCAATGTACTGACAATTGACCTCTGGGGTCCTCATGCAATGTACTGACAATTGACCTCTGGGGTCCTCATGCAATATAATGACAAAAAGTTTATTATTATTGTTAAACACACAAAAATAAATTTCAACGGGCAGTAATTTCCTGCGGAACGTATCAGTCAGAAAACGTTACGACTCTTGTCGCCCCCTTTGGATCATCACATCGGTCGACCTTATAAGCAGGGTTCTTTCTCCAGAGTCCGTATTTCTTCCATGCTGTTTTCAAGAGCGTAACTGTATTTTCAAATCATCGAATACAATTCTGTATGATGTAATACAAATAGGAAATGCGTGTGATTCTGAATATTTCTATTCAAGACATTGTATACAAATGAGACGTTCAGCTTCCGTATGGAGATTAACATAAAATCAATGTCAAGGAGAGAATCTAGTGAGAAACTAGGCCGATTCTTTATTTCACTAGCCTAGATACGCTCGAATATATTCCAAAACTGACTAAATGTAAAGATACGACACTTTGCGGAGTTTTCAAGCGATCGCAAGGATGACGAGAGGACATTTTAAAAAGACCTGCTAGGTTCCAAAGAAAGGACGGATCATTTCGGGTCTTATGTAAAAACTAACATAAGTTAATTATAAGTATTTGACAAACCCAAACACTTTTATCTCGAACCAAACTTTCCCTTCTGACAACAGAATCTAGATTCCAAATGAATTTACCAATCTATTATTAAACAGAAACACTAACCATGATCACCTAAATGTTATCTTCGTCTTCCGCCCCTTATAGGCATTTTAAGTGCTGAATAAGGCTGCCAACGTGCAGCCAAAACGTCCAATACAGATTTTGCTTGAAGATCTCAAGTTTTTTTTTCTCCCAGCAGAATCCCAACACGCCCTTAAATTCGTGTCTATTATGATGTTATCTATAATGACACTATGCCAATGGCTGGATGTTTGATTCCCAATAAGGACAGTGACTCGAGAAAAAAAAAAAGTGCGTTAACCCCATTCTTGTTAGAACAGGTTGGTAAGCAGCAGACCACCCGCTCCAAAATCTCATTGTCAAATGTACAGGGACGTTAACAAATTAAAATAATACAAAAACCAACATTTTCTCGCCGAATATATACATTCTATTGTTGACCTGATTTTGTTGAAAGTTATTAGCAACACACGCATTAAGAAACTATCAGAACATAAATATAGGAAAGAAGCATTGTCAAATTGGGAGTTTTTCGATACAGGCGAGAAAAAAAGTAAAACTAAAGAGGGATGGAGGAGACAGGAGAAGACGAGGAGAGGGAGACGCGTGTCCTTGACTCACCAAACGTCGGACGACGTGGATAAATCAAAACAAGCCTGTTCTACTGGAGGAGATCGAGCAAGGTATATTTAGGAATGCTGTCTACGTCGCCATTCGTTGGGTTGTCAGGAACGAGGATTCAAGGAGAGCTGAGATTGGTTTCTACCTCATTGCATTGAGGATGCTAAATAATCTAACTACCTCAACATGGGCTTAAAAAAGACGTGCTAATGTCGAAGGCGCACACCCAATGACGAAAATCACAACTAAAAGGCACGCCAGCTTAAAGGATTCTTATCAAGAGCTACTAAGCTTCCCGACTCTTAACACAATGCAGTGTGGACTTGTTTAGCCGCACTTAGTTCTTATCACAAACTGGCCTTCTCTAAGCTCTGGAACAAAAGAAGTTCCACCACTCGCCAATTCGGTTCTTTATGGTCTGCAACAACAGTTAGGAGATAGGTACTGCTGTCCGCAAATCTGTAACTAAAGCGCCGCTACCAACTGCATATTCATCTTGACATCAGTTGTCTAAAGGACACGAAGATTAGTTCAGCCACTCGCCCACTTCGTTCAAGATACTTCTCTCTGGCGTGCAACAACAGTAACAGGTCGGAGGAGGCAATGTAGTATGCAACCCCGGTATAGGTGACCCACAACTAACAGCAACTTCAATCTGTATATTCATCTTGACATCAGTTGTCTGAAGAACACGAAGATTAGTACAACCACTCGCCCACTTGATTCAAGATACTTGCCTACAGTCTGCAACAACACTAGCAGTTTGGAGAGAGGTGCTGTCAATTGCAAGCTTGGTAGAAGTGAACTGCAACCAACAGCAAGTACTGTCTCCATGTCCATCTTGATAGCAGTTGATGGACACGAATGTTAGTCCAACAACTCTTCTATTTGGTTCAAGACAAGTATCTATAGTTTGCAGTTAGGGGAAGACGCTTCTATCTGCAAGTCTGGCAGGTGACAGTCGTTGCCTATTACAAGTTCTGTCCATCGTTAGTCCAAAAAACGATATCTGCGACAGTAGTTGCACATTTTAGAGGAGTAATGGACATCGGGAAATGAGAAATATTATAGAAGGCTTGTCATGGCGTATCTAGGCCATTAGCGCCGTCTATCTACTGGTTGCCTCTCTTCCCAAACATCCATTGTACAGCAGAGAATATTCTCAACGGGGCCTGAAATGAGAAAAACCTCCGTTGCAAGCGGAACTCGAAACCCTATCTCCCTCTTGAGAATCAAGGGCGTTAGCCACCACACCACGGAGAGACAACACACCGTCCAAGTAATCGTAAGACATTTTACGAACAGTAGTATGCTAAAATATTCACCTGATGGACAAGATGTATTTTACAACCGTGAAATAGGTCATCATAGGCTACGCTACCACAGTGTTCTATTTTCGAAACGCACACATCGTGAACACAAGTTTACAAGTGTGTTTATAAATTTATATATTTTTACATTGTGAACACATAATTCAGGATAATTTGTAGAAAGAACTGTGTGGTATGGGACAAACACGACGAACATCAGACGACTTCAGACTTTACAGAACAAAGTCCTACGGATAGCAGCCAACGCCCCTTGGTTCGTTCGAAACAGCTTGCTCCATCGGGAACTGGGAGTTGATCCTCTTGCATTTCAAATAGAAGAATTGACCCGAAGATACCACGACAAACTGGATCTCTCTACTGGTGCCAAGAATTACCATCTGGGAGAACCTACAGCCCGACGCCTCAAGCCGAGGCTGTACCAAGACATTTTATTTTAATTCTTTTTTTTATATATATATTTTTTTTGTTTTTGTAAATAACTATTTCTTTATTTCCCATTTGTGTAAAAAACTACTTGTTTTGGTCCAAAATAAAAATGATATTTGTTTGTTGTAGAAAGAATGATATCGATAAAAGTGTTCTATTAACTTGATAAAAATATCGAGCATGATACTTACATAAAATATTGCACAAGACAGTTCTTTTTTTATATCTGCAATGTACATATGACAATAGTCTACGTTGATGTGAGAAGAGGGTTATCGACAAATTGTAAAGAAAGTGATAAGATAACATTTCCTATGAATTGAAGGTCAAGCAGAAATTACGGCGGGAATAGAACCGTAAAAGGGGGGGGGGATGCTCTCCTACCTTAAAAAGCTCTCCTTAAATTCAGCTTGGGGTGGGCTTCCATACCCAGACAAGTAATCCTCATCCTGAGATTAACGCCCAATTTATAATATGCTAACTTAAAGAATTCTAATTGTACCACATTCCAAAGGAAAGTACCTATTAAGGTTACACTTATAAAAAAAGGCCTTCACATGTTCATAGATCCTATCTACTAGATACCGGATATGGTCCCTGTTATATACATTTCTCTATATATGTATGCGTTAACACATTAGCGGCCACAATTTTTTTGACCCGAAACTCATAGCAAAAATTGTGCCGTAACGGAACTATTAATTTGTCTGTACTATTAATTTGTCGTGTTATTAATTTAGCCGAATTTTTGCTTCCTTACAACGAAACTATATATACAGTGTAGCCAACTTAGTGGGTAATAATACCTTCTAACTTTTTTATTTTTATTTTTTACCATTTTCTTTTTTATGTGCTTAAATGCATCCTTAACTAATCAAAAATTATATCCAAGAGCGTTTATGTGGTAAAAACGTTTTTAAATGTTCCTTTACAGTCACTGCCACCGGTCCTCCTTCAATACATTTCTTCTTCTTTCTAGAAACAAACAAGTTTGAACAGGATCGGTGTACATCGGATCGGATCAGGTCGGGTCGCGACAAATGTAGGCATCTCCATTGAGATTCATGTGTTTTTTTTTCTTCCCACACTTGGTGGCTATAGGATCGGAAAGGGACCAATGACAGACTTTCTGACAGTTAATATGTTTATTCACAACAAGCCATAAAACCATCTACATATAGCGGTAAAATAAGAAGACTTAATTGTAAAGAAGTGACATAATTAAAAAATGACGTTATCTATAATGCAGAAACACTATCATTCCAAACTAATGTCATCCTATAAGGGCCATAAACTCAGCTCCATTTATTCTTTAATCTCCAAGGCCAGAAATCTATAAATATTCACAAAACTATCGCCGAAATAAATGGATATTTATGTTTATATTGTTATCAGGCATTACGTAATCGAAACAAGGACACAAAGAGGTAATAGGGAAATAATTACATCGATTTTTATGAGGTCCTATTGGTACTTAATTAGGTAGCATTAATATAAAAATCTGCATTCGTATTATCTCTTTGTATCCTTATATTACTTACGAAATACATCGATAAAAAATTTTATCGATTTTTTTTCTTCACTTTTCTCCGTTTTTTGCTGATTAACCCCAATTATGACTTCAGATTCGTGTACAGCGGTAAAAAATACGTCAGAAAAAATGTGTCCGATACCCAGCACAAACCACCTTTTTTTAGCGCGGTTCCTCCCTCCCCCATAGGGAGGAACCCCGCTTATAAGGTTGATACAATGAAACAATCCGGATGTGCCGACAAGAAAATTTCGCGTTTCAGAACCCCTAGAGACCGAAAATAACGGTGGTTCAAATTTGTATATATATATATATATATATATATATATATATATATATATATATATATATATATATTCAGGGAAGCCAGAAATGAGCGAACAGACAATATATATATATATATATATATATATATATATATATGTATATATTTATTTATATATATATATATATATATATATATATATATATATATATATATTTGTCTGTGCGCTCATTTCTGGCTTCCCTGATGGTCCGTTTTTGATGAAAAATCCCTCGTCCAATTTGAAAGGTCAAGTTCGTTAACCAGCAAAATCCGCCCACTGGAAGATGGCGTTTGGGGCGAAATTCGCGCAGAAAAAATCGTAACGCTTACGTTTTTCAGTTCATAAGCTTGTAAGCACTCTTTTTATAGGCTTCTTGGGCTAGGAAAACGAATGAAACCTTTTTCAAGGCGATAGCTTTAACCGTTTTCGAGAAAATTGGAAAAATAGTTTTTGAATACCGTTTTTGGTTTGGGTACTTAGAATCACGGGATTCAGTTGAAACATTATCTGCATGTTCTACTTTCATTAAAACTAATATGTCGAAAGTTATGTTACGTTTGGAGTTAAGGAAGGGTTAGAATAAAATATTTTATGAACAGACATGAAAAGTTTTGGGAACTTCGTATACTTTCATTAATATCTCGAACACGGTTGGGAAATTTTCATAAGTGGATAGAAACTATTTTAAAGCTTTCTAAATTCTCTACAAAAAAGATTCTGAAACAAGTTTTGATTAGGTGGTGTCAGTCGAATAAATAAGTGCTTAAAACTTCAAATACGTCTGTTTAGTTCTTATGAACGGGTGTTTGTCGTTCTTTTTGTAATTTTTGTCTCTTTCCCTTAGTTTTTTATTGCTTTTTATTTTTGTAATTTCTTATGTTAAGAAAATGTATTTGTGTGTAAAACAGGATAGGTAAAATGAGACCAATTTTCTATTGCTAGAAATAATGAAAAGTTTTGGGTACTTCGTATAATTTCTTAATATCTCGAAAACGGTTGAAAATCTTGGGAAGCGAAAGGTTACCATTCGAAAGCTTACTAAATGCTCTACAAAAAATGTTCTGACGAATGTTTTAATTAGGCGATGTCAATCGGAGAAATAAGTGCTTAAAACATTAAAGTAATTGATTTTATTTATTCGAACGTTTTTTTTTGTCGGTTTTTATTCCTTGTTATTTCTTAATTGCTTATAGTTGGATAATGTATTTTACAATAAAACTGGTTAAGTAAAATAACAAAACAATTTATTGTTAGAAATATAGATTTCCTAGATTCCAAGACCTTGTAACTAGCGGGACCCTTTCTAGTGTTGACCGACCCTTCCAGGTAAGATCGTAAATCAAGACCTTTCAAGACTGGTGGAACCAAAATAATAACTGCTTCTAATTTAATCTTCAGGCGATTCGCCAAAGTTGCGAAGCCTTATCAATAAATAAGTATTTTAATATTTCCAAATTAGACTAGGGATAAGAACGGAAAGCGCTAAGATGATGCAGTTCCTGCGAGTCGGATTCTTTTTTGTGGACCTGCGTTTTTATCGATTTTTTTCACATTTCTCCGTTTTTTGCTGATTAACCCCCAATTATGACTTCAGATTCGTGTTCAGCGGTAAAAAATACGTCAGAAAAAATGTGTCCGATACCCAGCACAAACCACTTTTCTTTTCTTTTTTTTTTGTGGACCTGCGTTTTTATCGATTTTTTTCACTTTTTTCCGTTTTTTGCTGATTAACCCCCAATTATGACTTCAGATTCGTGTTCAGCGGTAAAAAATACGTCAGAAAAAATGCGTCCGATGCCCAGCACAAACAACGTTTTTTTTTTTGTGGACCTGTGTTATTTACCTACATGATGATGAACCTTCACCAACCGGCATCCAACACCTGCGATACGAAATATATATATATATATATATATATATATATATATATATATATATATATATATATTTCGTAAGTAATATAAGGATACAAAGGGAAAATACACACACATATATATATATATATATATATATATATATATCAGTGTTGGGCATTATTCGAATGATTATTCAAATAAATTTTCAGTGAATGATGAATAATTCACTGAATTATCTTATTCACACGGTACATCATGACTTATTCACAGAATTATTCGTTATTCATTATTCGTTATTCATCATTCTTTATTATTAATGTCTAGTTGGTCTACTGATTAATCCTACTCAAACACATATATATATACATATTTCCGTCTGCCAACATCATAATAAATCTATCATTATTCACTAAAATATGTTTATTCTGATTGATCATTCGAATAATTTGTGAATAAAACATAAACTTCATTCACTGAATAACGAATAATGAATAAGAGTAATTATTCTTCATTCATGAATGAAATAATACATTTATTCATTAATCTTTATTCATCATTCTGAATAATTTTTGCCCAACACTGATATATATGTATGTATGTATGCATGTATATATATATATATATATATATATATATATATATATGCGCGTGTGTGTGTGTGTTTGTTAGAACAATGGCAATCGCAATTTTTGTTCTACTCCCACGAAATTCTGTATAAAGCATTCCCACAACAAACAGAACGACGAGTACGTTAATCTGTTGAGAAGTTAACTTTTTTTTCGTGTATTAATTAAAGAATTGCTTAATCATGTTACTGTTATTAATGCCAATTGTTAATATAAACGTTGTCTAATTTCATTAATGCTGTCTCCTATCTAATTTGATAGTACACTGATTACCGGTGATAACAACGTGTTGCCATTTTTTCCGTATTTTCGGTCACTAGACCGCCATTAATGTATTTTAACACTGCCAATGTTTTTGATACCACCGGATGTCAAAGTCTAATGAAAAGAGTTTTTTTTTATTTGATTTTAAATTTTAGCTGATAAGAATAATACAAATATTAAATAGGGTGATTAGGTTGCAGGCAAAGAGGAATTAAGGGAATGGAGTTGAATCCTCATTCTGAAGGTCAAGAGCAGCAACCTCCGAATCTTTCCTCAAGGATTATACGATTAATTTATTTTTTCTCGCACTGTACATGAGTTTAATCCAATTTTGAACTTTCATTTATATACCACGTTAATTTTTAGGACTGACTATGTACAAGTTAACACCCTTTTTTAGCCAGGATAGGGCAGATTTATTTTTCTTTCCAAAAGAAAAGCGACTTACTCTAGGGGGAATAGAACGGAACTAAATGGCGTTATAATATAAGAATTTTGTAGACCAGTGGTCCTCAAAAGTGTGTTTCTCATAGGCCACTCGCCATGTTTTCCGGTTTGGGCAGACCCCCAACTCTCAACTCAAGTTTTTTTGAATGATTTTTAACTGTAGGTAAACAGCTTTCGAGTGGCGTGAATAACACAATACAAAACAGATATATTTATTAAAAATTTATTTAATTTAAATTTTAACCTCCATTATTATTAAATAAGAATTTTGCCACAGGTTGTCTATAGGTTACAACCCTTTTCTAGCCAGGATAGGGCTGATGCCTTTTCTTTTCTTTGTATTAAAGTAATAAGTGCAAACAGCTATAGGGTTATTATTGACCGCTGTTTAGCTTATTGTTTAAAATTGAGTAAGCATTATAGATAGTTGTCCAGAATTTTTTTTGTTCTATTTATTTAATAAAAAAATGTCTTACTTATTTTTTGGTGGGATAGTTTCCCATTACAAATACAATTCGAGTTCATGCCATTATTAATATTATTAAAAAAATTTATTTCTTAAAAACGATCATCTTATTCTCACATTTTTTTATATGTGTAATTATGGAGTAGAATTTTTTGCTCGGATAATTATTTCTTATATTTACTGAAAGTATTTGATTGACCAACCAATTAGTATATTTTAATTACCTTTGTTTATTAGTTGCCTTCTCTCCATTATTTTTTGCTATAGTTTTTTTAAATAGCAATGATTATCCTTTATTTTTAGTTTTAACGTTCTTGAACATTCTAGTTACTCTAGTCCCCGATATTGGGGGTATAAAAAATACAAATCGAATTACATGGATAAATGGTATTTAAGATTTATTTTAAATAAAAATAAACAAAATATTGCTAAATGAAGTTTACTTTGGAATAGTTGTGAGGAGTTTTGAATTGTTTTGTACGTTACATACAAAATAATAAATTCATAATCAAATATACTTAAATCATAATAAATAAGTAGTGACTACAATGTCACTTATTTACTGAAACAAGTAAATAATTATTTATTAAAATAGTAGGGAAATTAAGCTGTAAAAGTCGTAGGATGATACAAACAAAACACGTGTGTAATCTACCTCAATTCAAAGTAAACATTTTTAAAATATTATAACTCCCTTATTTATTTACTATAGTTTATTTTCCAGAAAACACAATATTCCTAATGAACAATAATTGAAGAGGCTTTAAACATTCATAATTATAACTATACCAAAATGGAGCTAAAAGCATAAAAAGTGTATTTTAAATCGCCGGTAGGCAAAACTTATCTACATCAATAATATTTTGTGCGAATTATTCAACGTTTGTCTACTATTATTGATATCATTATTATTATTATTTATTAATTTAATTTGTTTTAATTAATTTTTAGCGCAAATTATTATGTCAAATAAAAACTTGTGTCAGGAGTGGGATGTGTTGTATGTCTTTAAGTAAGGTTTAATAGTGTGAGTACAATATTAATTTTTGGAATTGTAAATAGTGAAGAAAAATATATCATTGATATAAATGTTAATTTTTTTTTTTTTTTTACACGATTTAAACATTTCCTAAATAACCCTACGGACTTTTTGATCAACCCTATTTTTGCTCTTATCAATGAGAAGTTCGGACAATGGCAAGTCATAGTTTTTCATCTGTAAACGTTCTGTCAGTATGTGCTTTATAGTCAGTGGTGTGTCACAATGTGTGCATATCTGTCTCGTCATGAGATGCAAGTGTCAGCCGTGCAAGGCCAATTCTTGAGCAAGACAATAAAACTTCTTCTCTGTTATTTTGTTCTGATTGGAAAACTCAATGATATTTTTGACTTCTTGAGTGATAATTGCCAATGTGAACCAAAAACCTTTGAATATAGGAACCAGGGATGTTACAAGGTGTTGTACAAGAGATCTTTACTAAGAACTTACCCCTTCCCCAATGGGATTGTATGATGGCTGATACAGACATCATAGGCTTCTCCTTCTTGATCATACTCCTAACCGAGTGCTAAAACCGCGCCAGCCGACCGGCACACGGCCCACTAGCACACTGGCCCTTGCCAATCCCCACCACTTGGCGGCCTTCAGTATCGCAGGCTCCCTCTTTCCACTTGCACCCAGTCAAGTCTTGTCGATGGCTTTAGTCTTGTTAAGTACTCAACAGGCTGCGGAGGGGGCAACATGGAGGTCATGGGTTCACATGGACATGACAACATGTCTCAAATATTTCAAAAATGTTTGAAGAACGCTATCAGGACCAAGGCACGTTATCCAGGTAAATCACTTTTTTACAAAACAATAATGCGCGAAATTAATGTACGTTTGCACGGAAAAGCTCTTATAGATAATATAATAAAAATATATATATTATTTATTCAACCAAATGACCCAAAATATCTATAAATTGTCTCAGATTGTAGGAGGATTGGGGTAGTTAAAACAGTAATCCATTCTTCACACTAACCCACTAAGCCCGACATGTTTCATGCATATTTTCGCACCTCTTAAGGGGCACTTCTTGCTAGGAAGTTCTCTCGTCACAGTGTACTCGTTCTGGAGTCCGGCTTAAAACTCCTATATATATATAGTCCTATCCGAAGCAACTTCTTCTTGTCGGGACTCGATCCTCCGGATATTGACATGTTCTTATTTTACCTCACATTATAACCAATATCTTTCCCACTCGTACACTGTGTTAGTTCATATTTTCTTGCTGAAATCTAATGACTTTAAGGTGTTTATGACAGTTGTCATACCTTTTGGAGGAGACCGTCGCACAGTGGGGCAAATGAACGATTTAGGAGAGCCAAAAGTAAAAAAATAAATGTCACATTTGGGATGAATACTATTAGCAATGAAAACACTATTGTCTCGAGGTTCAAAAACAGTACGCTCACTGTTGACAAGCAAAGAGGTCAGAGTCCAAATTTTTCGAAACAAATAAGTCTAGTTTATTAATAAGCTTTTAAACAGTTGTTTGTGGGATAGTGAAGGGCCACAAGGTAATCTCCGAGCATGAGCATCGATTTAAATTGTATGCGTTAATATTATTTTTACTATTTAAGTAATAATTCAGAATTTAAAGGCAAGAAAATAGTACATGCTTTTCATGCGTTAAATTTAAAAGTATAGAAGTGTACATAATTTGCAAGATTAGGATAGATTTAGTACGAATTCAAACAAAACATGTTCTCTGGAATAATAGTTGTTGCATAATTATTTTGTAACCAACCTTATCCAACTTTTTAAACATCAATTTGTAGGTACATCCGTAATTCCACGAAAAGAGGTATTTGGCGGACAAAACATAATTTGTCAAACAAAAACGCCGGCGTTTTCCAATATGTTTTTAACAAATTGACTGTGGATGGTGAAAAGGGAGGTGATTTTGATCAAACTGCAAAAATTGAAGCTAAAGTTAAAGCTTTACAAGTCTAAATTCAGTATTTAATGGCTACAAATGTTAACTACTTATCTATTCTTAGTGTTTCATTCGATTACAAAAGTGATCGGACTTTTGCTCTCCTAAATCGGTCATTTGACCCACTGTGCGTCGTCACTTGCATTGGTTGGAGTGAAGTGGCTGTGCGCCAGGGCCGCCACATGGGGGGGGGGGGGGGCAGCAGGGTACAGTTGTCCCGGGCCCGGGCCAGGCCTCGCTAAGTGGAATAAATGTATAGGTTATGAGCTTGCAAAAAGAATGGGGTTTAGAAATATAGACGGGCGTAGCCTATATTTATTGGAATGGGATCTATATTTTTTAATGTACATAAACGACAAAACAAGTGCAGTCCCAGAATAGTATATTTCATTAGGAGCCGTAATAAAACTACAAGTACCGAAAGTGACCTTTACTGCATCGATTGTCGGCTTTTATTCTCATTTTGCTCAAAACTCAAGATGAAAATAAGTCCTATAGCAAAGTAATAGAATTTTCAGTCTGGTTCTGAGAAGTGGGGGCCCGGCTTTGAGAAGAGGGCCCGTGATCTGGTCCCGGGCCCGGCTCTGAGATGTGGCGGCCCTGCTGTGCGCTTTCGACTTAAGCACGTGATTTTCAAGCGATTGTTGAAGGAAGTAGTGAGTCTGATTTGTGGAGTCGAGTATTTATACAGAGGTTTAGTATGTTGTTTACGTCGGTAAGGGCGTCTAGTTAATTTGTTTTTTAGCGCGGTTCCTCCCTCCCTTCATAGGGAGGAACCCCGCTTATAAGGTTGATCTCATGAAACAATCTGGAAGTGCCGACTAGAAAATTACGCGTTTCAGAACCCCTAGAGATCGAAAATCACGGTGGTTCAAATTTATATATATATATATATATATATATATATGTATATATATATATATATATATATATATATATAAATATATATGTCTGTTCGCGGATTTCTGGCGTCCCTAATGGTCCGATTTTGATGAAATTTGGTACAAAAATCCGTCGTCCAATTTGAAAGGCCAAGTTCGTTAACCAGCAAAATCCGCCCACTGGAAGAAGGCGTTTGGGGTGAAATTCGCGCAAAAAAAATCGTAACGCTTACGTTTTTGAGTTCAAATGCTCGTAAGTACTCGTTTTATAGGCTTCTTGGGCTAGTAAAACGAATGAAACCATTTTTAAGGCGATAGCTTTAACTGTTTCTGAGAAAATCGGTAAAAAAGTTGTTAAATCAAGTTTTCGGTTTGGTCACTTAGAATCATGGGATTCAGTTGAAACATTTTTTGCATGTTTGAATTTCATCAAAACTGACATGCTAAACTTTTGGTTACGTTTGGAGTTAAGGATGGGTTAGAATAAAATATTTTATGAACAGACATGAAAAGTTTTGGGAGCTTCGTATAATTTCATTAATATCTCGAACACGGTTGGGAAATCGTGATAAGTGGATAGAAATTATTTGAAAGCTTTATAAATTCTCTACAAAAAAAATCTGAAACAATTTTTGATTAGGTGATGTCAATCGGAGAAATAAGTGTTTAAACTTTGAAGTAATTGATTTCGTTTATTCGAACGGTTCTTGTTGTCTGTTTTTATTCCTTGTTATTTTTTGATTGATAATAGTTGGATAATGTATTTGCCAATAACACAGATTAGGCAAAATAAGAAAAACCATTCATTGTTAGAAATATAGCTTGCCAAGAGAAAGAGATTTGATGACGTCTTTTGAATATTTTCAATTGCCTTCATGCTGTTGGTTTTTTTATTTTATTTTTTAATTGATTTTATTTGTAGAATTATTACCACAGTCCAGGAACACAGGAATATGTGAAAAATTTTGATATTTTCCAATTCATTGAAACGTATGAAATGAAGTATCGGTAGAAGAGGATTCTAGGGTCTGGCGGACCCGACCAGGTAATGTCATAAAGCCCTTTGAACAAAGGCCGAGGAAAATATTATCTGTCTCTATTCTAAGCTTTTCAAATGACAATAGGGATATGAACAGGAACCGCGCTAAGATGATGCAGTTCCTGCGAGTCGGACTTTTTGTAATATGTTCAAAGGGCCGTAAAGAGTTTGTCACTCTCTAAGGCCTGTTAAACACTGTCAACTTCGGTCGCCGGTGACTCTGATTTTCTATAGTTTAAATCAGGGGTTTAAAAAAAACATGATTTGGTTGAAATAATCTGATATTTTTTTTTATATCAAATTTTTTTTAATTATTTAAATTAGATTTTTTTTTTTTTTTTTTTTTTTTACTAAAATCGGATTTAATACTAGATTTACCAGAAAAGTCATTTTGACTGATCGTGCAATATAAATTCAAAATTCCTATTACATATAACATTTGCTTTCCTAAATGATGTTATGACTTTTGTAGCTATAAGTAGAGAATACATTTAATGAACTTAATGTTACTTTATATATATTAGAAACACCAGTGTGGTACTGGTCTCGTAAATCTAGTGTTAAAAAATGTGTGTTTTAAATGCATTTAGTCTACGTATATAGAGAGCTCGTTAATACCCAGTTGTTCATTATATAAACCTGTAACTAAAATATTTGTTTGGAGGCCCGGTGGTCTTGAGAATTAAGGCGTGAACACTTAACACTCCTTGCCAAGGGTCGTGGGTTCGATTACCATTATGGGGTGGTGGTTTTTCTTTAGAAAAAATAAAAGGCATCCGCAAGGAAGTTGAAGAGCAGCAATTAAATAAATAAATAATGTATTTAATAGACGACAATTTTTTTCGGCGATTAGAGGCATGAAATTTAAATGTACAGAAATTCTGGTCTCAAAATATAGGACAACTTCGGCCCCTTTATATATAATGACTTAATTTTCAAATTTTAAAACAAAGATTTTAGAAATGATGCTTTACAAAAATAATCTTCACATGCAATAAAAGTAATATTATATACTAGCCGAATGCCCGTGCCCAGCAGATAAGTAGTTATTTTATTACGTTAAATAATGTATCGTCAAAATTAACACTACTATATACTTTTTGCAGTTTATTATAGCACGGTTCTCGTCATACTATAAGTTATTCATCAATTGATAAGTAATCAAAGTATAACGTTTCTGGACATTGGGGCGCTCCGGACCAGTGTCAAGAAGCAGATAACCTAGAGATAATCCGTTATCTATAGGTTACCAGTAACAGGAGTTTAAGGGTTCGGGATATTATTTGCGGATAGATCATCACCAGGTAAACTCCGGTATCGGTAGAAATTCGTTGTCAATAATAAATGTACGTTAAAATTTGGAAATGTATGTTTCCAAGATGTCATTTTGGAAACACCCATTATATTTCGAGCATTACGAAGAAGTATTCCGACTGGGGATGCTGATGGGTGAGGAGGCTGTGCAAGGTTTTTCAGGATATTATTACACAACAGGTACAGCGTAAACTCTATAAGGGACAAAATCACAGTTTATTTCTAATAATTCAAGGTCTCCCATCATAGTTGAAATGAACCACAATTCAAAATAATACTATGAAAAACATACAGTACAATAACAGCTGTTCTGTTATCGTCCTAGCAACGCATAACGCATGCTCTAACCAACTAAAAATTCAAACCCTTCTAAAAATACTTAAAAATTTGAATATACAGCTCTACAAGTTCTACTCAATCAAGTTTTTCAAGATCTTTAGTTTTCGATATATCCGCTCTGGAAAGTCTGTAATTTGGGGGGGGGGGACACTGTTGCAGCACACTATTTGCTCTTTTTGACCCAATAACTCCTTAACGATACAACCAAAAAATAAATGCTGGTTATTAGGTTGTAGAGGATGAGAATGTAAAATAATATTATTTTATATTTGCATCTACAATATAAAATAATGTTATTTTATATTATAGATGCCTGAAGATGAACCTAAACAGGTTCGAAATTTCGCAATTATAAATTAATGTTTAAGGAATTTTGGGGAGCAACTCCTGCTGTTACTTAAAGGATCCATTGATCCTTCCCAAAACTCTCTTTCAACTTACATGTTCAAGAACTTGTATATTATTTCAGATAATAATGCGCTGAAAAGGTGCAGGATCATGGAGATCACGAGTACCCTGGTGGGAGGAAATAAGATATTGGGCTAGAAGTCAGTGAAAAACTAGAGATTGTAGACATGAAACTAGTAGCGGAAAATGAGGTGATATCATGAAGGGATGGAAGAGTAAAGGAGGTGAAAGAGAAGAATGCAGGCCTAGGAAACGGTAATGATTATTTCATCATTTACAGTAGATATTTGCACAAATGCTTTTTATAAATATAAGTTTCATTTCTTTATATATATCGCACTAGTATTTCTAAAGTGACAAGAAAAAAAAAAAAAAAAAAAAAAAAAAAAAAGAAAAAAAAAAGTTACTTTGAAGTAACTGTTGTGATTTTAAACAGTAATTTTGGTACCTATGATTAGCTTACAGGTTCTTTGCAGGTTATCTAATACTTATTTACAGGGCATCTAAGGTTAGAAACCATATTATATAAATACAGTAATCAAAAGTTAATATAGTAATGAAAAATATTTAAAATCCCGCTCGCTCAAGAAGATACCAAAACTCTAGTCAATCCAACTTACTAAAATTAACTGACTTATACTAATTTTAGCGAGTTGGATCGACTAGTGTGTTGAAGGATACTTTACTACCAGCAACAACCAATAGAAATGCTAATGAGTTATGCCCATGTGCTGAATCACGGTTATAATCACTACAGATACTTCACAAGAAACTGGAGAAGTAACTGGATCAAAAAAAAAATCAACTGAAAATGTGTCACTCTTGCATATGGGGAGAATACCATTAAGAAAGAGAGACACAAATGCCCTCTCGTGAACAAGCTCTGAAGCTAGGTACATACAGTTTTAATAGTTGATAAAGAGATAATTACCAATGTCTTTCATAGTCATAATTAAAAAACACTGATTTTTGAGTTTTGCCACTTTAGAAATACTAGTGCGATATATTAGCATTTTTACCGATTCTACACGATTAGAACCAACATTTAGGTTTCATTTTTGTTTGTTTTTACTTATAATTATTTTTGTTTTATCTTAGGAGGCATTCACATTCAAAACAGACTGGTGAATGAGTTTCTTCTTTTAGCAAATTCCGACGGAAACATAGGTATGAAAATATTATTTAAAAATGTAGCGTTTAGAATGAAAACCTGGTATATATAACTGAATTTGTTTTCCTGGGAGTCGAAAAAACAGGGTATTAATTTGACTGTAGACTTGAGTTTGAAAATGATTTAACGGAATTTGATTAAAATATATATATATATATATATATATATATATATATATATATATATATATCTTTTCTAAGTAAACAATAATCATTCCATGCTGATATGCTATAACAATCGCTTGCCATTCTTTCTAAACGTGTTTCATGAAGTTTTCACAAGCTTATTCTCAAAGAACGCAGGATTTGAACCTTCCTCCTCAGTGTTGGAGTCCATGACTTTAAACACTGAGCCACTACAACCCACGAACTTATTTGAAGAGAGTTTTTTGTAGCCCCATAACAGGCCACAAGGATTCAGAGGGGCAGTTAATGCAGAAATATCTGATTCTTGACCACAGGCACACCAGGGAGATGATGCAGTCAATACTATGTTCCGGCCACCTGATTTTCTCCTTTGCAGATACCAATTAATAAATGAATTACAACGCTGAGGGGTGGGCCTACGGACGGTCTGGGACCCCGAATCCATTCCTGATGACACTTGAAGACTGAGACATTAAAACTTTTGAAATTAAATAAATATATATTCCTTTTATATTCCTGAATGGAAACTTACAATGGGGGCGAGGTCAGTGATAGAGTACTCAACCAATGAACTTGAGGTTCAAAACCCGAGCGTACACTAAAGATTTTTTCTTCTAGTGTCATCGTTCGAGGGTTGATTTGGGGTCTCAGATCGTCCTCAGGCTCACACAGCCTTTAATTAATTAATTAATGGGTGCCTGCAAAGGGAAAAATCGGGCGGCTGGAGCATAGTACTGACTACACTATCTCCCTAGTGTGCTGTATGGTCATGAATCGGATACCTTTACAGTTTCTGCCCCTCTGGGCCCTTAGTGGACTGTTACAGGACTGATTTTGAATGGAAACTTCAAATATAATGGGATATATTATCTTATATAAACCTACATTATATGAACTTCCTTATTTGTGTATGGCTTCAATCATTAGAAAATCAAAACAACTTTTTCTTTTTAAACTACTTCATTTAAAAACTGCCCTACATTTTTTGTGGCCTTGTTGCCACACGTGGTCTGCTTGTCACCCATATTAAGACTTTGCCCTAAGCACTCATACAGAAATGATCAGCTACCCCCAAAATTATCCCAAAATTCCAATTATTTTTATAAAATAGGCCTAAGGTGAATGCTAAAATAAAAACTCTTTTACATACTAGATTTAAATTAAAACCGTCCTTACAGTTTCATCTCCAATTTAATGCCCCTTCAGGGAAGCTCAGGCTAATAGACAAAGTATAATTTAAATAAAGCAATGTGACTGTTTTTTCCTTTTGTGCAATTGATTTGAAAGGAAAATTAATCAAAAAAAAATCTATGGAAAATAATCAAAAATGAACAATTATTTCTCAATACTGAATACAATTTAAAGAAAAAAATTGTATTACTCATTTATCAATCCAACAATTTTGCTTAATGCCTCCAAAATTTTCATTCCTTCACTTTATTTACAAAATTAAATATATATTTGATTTAATTAAGAAGAATCAAATAGTAATGGCAGACGTGAGAATAGTGGGACTCCTTACAGGACATGGATTCCTACAAAAACACATTTGTACGATGGGACTAATATAAGATTGCACGTGCCGTTGGTGTCTTGAAGAGAAGGAAACCTCACAGCATATACTCAGCGAATGTAAGGGATTAGTTAGCTTATAGCAGGCTAGTACATTTTGGTAGGCCAATTGCAACACCCAAAAAAATAGCTGAGGCCGCTTAAACTTTTTGTGATGAACAGCGCGTGTGAAAGGGAGTGAACAATGGACGCAAGTCACAAAAGACCTATGGGGGTCGTAGTGACCAAGGGCTCGGAGACCCTTTTGTATTGTAATGTATTCTAATTAATAAGTCTGGATTAACTTACTTTTTGAAGGAGATGGAATAAAATAATTTAGTTACTTACATTTCTCAGTTTCACAAACAAAATAAATCTTGTAATGTCCACCTTACGAAATTGCAAACACATTATATGCAATTGGAAGAGGGAATATTTCCTTAATGCAATTACAAATAGGAAAAAGATAAATATTTGCAACAATTCCTTGATTGCAGGCGTTATCGTTTGATCTGTCAATCAACCAGCACTTCCAACAAGCCTGGAGATTTAAAACATTTCATTAAAGCTGAATATTTAGAAACTCTTCACTGTATTAACTAGGCTATAATGCTTTTTAAAAAATGCAATGAACAAATTGAGTTGAAATTGGCATAGAGTAAATTCCTATTAGGGTCATTCCATGTCAAATCAACAAGGGTCAAAACCCGGCCTTCTTGGATTTTAATAAAATTTGGTAGGTTGGTTACTCTAACAAAAAATAACCAAAAACAGTTTTAAATTTGTGATTGTAAAGACATCGTTCAGGATGCTGTTTATTCTTTAATCAAGGTTTTAATTTGAAGTTTACTAGTCAGTGTCATAAAAGAGTTTCGGTAGCTTTTTTACATTAAATCACAGTATATCACCCAGGTTGTTTATTTTTAAAAAGGAAATATGATTACTTGAAATGATAAGAAGTTCTTTATGACAAATTGAACTTAAATCTTTTGTTATGTACTATTTACTTTGAATAAAGAAACTTTTTCCTTTTGGGAAGTGGCTTTATCAACTTTATAAGGAAATCATTATATTTCTGTGTTAATTTTTTTTTTTTTTTTTTTTTTTTTTTTTTTCGATTTCTGTGTTAATGTCTTTAAAATGAAAAGTATCAACTAATGATAAATCTGAATGAGAAAATTCAGTTATAGAAACCACAATTAATATCTTACTGCCCAGAAACATAAAAACAAGGCTTTTGCTGACAAAATCCCAGAGATCTATTAATGGGCCATTTCATGTCAATTCAACCAATGAAAGTACTATTTACAACCCTCTTAGATTTTTTTGAAATTTTGAATCCTAATAGCTCTAACAACTCCTTGAATGGTACAATTTTTAAAAAAAATTTATCTGTTTCCGTTTTTTTAGTATTAATTTTCAAAGTATTGAAAACCTGCCTTTTTTTGGTCAACTGGAAAATGTTAATTCCTTGATAGATTGAGTTCTATTTTAGCTAGAACAGTCAGCATAGTCTCATTGTTTAGCTTATTAAATGGACTTTAATTTGATATACAACAAGACCAACTGATTACAAATTTTACATTTCAAACAAATTTTCGAAAACTTGTACGTAACGGTTTTCGAAAAACTGTACTTTTAAAATTCTGAAAAAAATATATTTGAATCTTCAGTTCTTTGACTACAAATACTGTTAGTTTCATTATGGGATGGGAACGGGATCACTTTTATGACATAATTTTGACTTTATAATTGTCACTGCGTAGTTGGTAAAAATGTGGTGAGTGATGGATATTTGTATTGTAAATTCAGCAATTAGCATCCCTGATCAAAATTTGAATTTTTTTCAGACAGAACTAAAATTAAAGGGGAGAAAAAAAAATTACCGGGACCCAGAAATTGCATCCCCTCCACAGAAATTGCATTCATTCCTTTAACTAATAAAAAAATTAAGATTCAACTTTACTCGAACTTCAATAAAAGTGAAGTTGAACTGGTAACTGATTTAGACACAGATGCAGTAGCCTTTAATGAAAGAATATGTGGTAGTTTTATTGCCTCAACAAAAATGAGGAGATGGATGAAATAAAATTTAATATCCAACATGTCTCAATTATTACAAATTTCATTTTTAAAAAAAGTTTTACATAATTTTAAACTACAAATGATACTGGTTTTATTATGGGATGCCAATGGGGGGGGGGAAAAAAAGACCATTTACAACATTTAATAAACGGTCATATCCATTTTTGTGCTATTGTGTGTAACTATGTAATTTGTTGAGTACACATGCCAGCTACCACTGGTTGTCATATTCACAGGTAATAAAACCACCACATATTTTTTCATTGAAGACTACTGGATCAGAGTCTAAATCAGTTAAAATTATTTTGTAAAATGTTCCCATAATGAAACTAACAACATATGTAGTCAATGAACTGAAGATTGAAATATATTCAGAATTTTAAAAGTACAGTTTTTCAAAAATCGTTTTGTACAAATTTTCAAAACATTTTTTGAAAAATGAAATTTGTAATAATTGAGACATGTTGGATATTAAATTGTATTTCATCCATCTCCTCATTTTTGTTGAATACACACGTCAGCCACCACTGGTTGTCATATTCACAGGCAATAAAACTACCACATATTTTTTCATTAAAGGCTACTGTATCTGTGTCTAAATCAGTTGTCTACCAGTTCAATTTCACTTTTATTGAAGTTCGAGTAAAGTTGAGCCTTAATTTTTTTCTTAGTTAAAGGAATGAAAGGGTGCAATTTCTGGGTTCCAGTATTCTTTTTTTTTTTTTTTTTTTTTTCAAATCTCCTCTTTAATTTTAGTTTGTCTGAAAAAAATTCAAATTTTGATCAGGGATGCTTATAGCTGAATTTACAATACAAATATCCATCACTCACCATATTTTACAATTATAAAGTCAAAATTATGTTATAAAATGATCCCGTTCCCATCCCATAATGAAACTAACAGCATATGTAGTCAATGAACTGAAGATTCAAATATATTTTTTTCAGAATTTTAAAAGTACAGTTTTTCGAAAACCGTTACGTACAAGTTTTAAATTTTTTTTTTTTGAAAAGTAAAATTAGTAATCAGTTTGTCTTGTTGTGTGTCAAATTAAAGTCCATTTAATAAGCTAAACAATGAGACTATGCTGACTGCTAAAATAGAACTCAATCTATCAAGGAATTAACATTTTCCAGTTGACCAAAAAAAGGCGGGTTTTCAATACTTTGAAAATTAATACTAAAAAAACGGAAACAGATAACATTTTTTAAAAAATTGTACCATTCAAGGAATTGTTAGAGCTATTAGGATTCAAAATTTCAAAAAAATCTAAGAGGGTCGGGTTGTAAATAGTACTTTCATTGGTTGAATTGGCATGGAATGGCCCATTAATAGATCTCTGGGATTTTGTCAGCAAAAGCCTTGTTTTTATGTTTCTGGGCAGTAAGATATAAATTGTGGTTTCTATAACTGAATTTTCTCATTCAGATTTGTCATTAGTTGATACTTTTCATTTTAAAGACATTAACACAGAAATATAATGATTTCCTGATAAAGTTGATAAAGCCACTTCCCAAAAGGAAAAAGGTTCTTTATTCAAAATAAATAGTACATAACAAAAGATTTAAGTTCAATTGGTCATAAAGAACTTCTTATCATTTCAAGTAATCATATTTCCTTTTTTAAAAAATAAACAACCTGGGTGATATACTGTGATTTAATGTAAAAAAGCTACCGAAACTCTTTTGTGACACTGACTAGTAAACTTCAAATTAAAACCTTGATTAAAGAATAAACAGCATCCTGAACAATGTCTTCACAATCACAAATTTAAAACTGTTTAACATTAAAAAAAAGCTAAGCAGTTTATACTCATGTAGATAAAGTTATGCATAATAGTCTTTGTAAAGTTGAAAAGAGCTTGTCAAATCCGAAAGAGTTGGACCTGTTCAAGACTAGAAAACAACGTTAACTGTCATACAAGTGAACATTAAGAACGAGCTTTTTAAAACAGTTGAAATAAAAATCACACACTAGTATGGCTTAAATCTACACTGTACAAAACTTTATGGAGAAAATTTGACAAAAGTCCGCTAAATTATGAGGACTGTTATAACCTGTACAATCAAAGTCTCGCTAATGTAAAAAAAATAAAATAAAATGAAAACAAACCTCTCTCACTGGCTTCCATTTCTGCAAGAAGAGTGAATAAATAAGTCAAGGAGAAATATCGGCAAAATCACGAAAAATTCAAAAATATTTGAGTTGACATCGCGCATACAATTTGGCCCACTTTCCTTTCACCATAGACATGGCTTGTTGGATATACAACGATATATTGAAGGTCGATGAACTGCTTTAATTATCACGTATATCTTTGCAATAATATAAATAAAAATGGTAAACAATAAAAGCTGGAAGAAACAGCGAATATCTCACTCTCACAATTAGACAGTATACTGAATGATAACGACTTTCATATCTCTACTAACAGATACAAAAGTACATTAATTGAACGTCAGAGACACCCTTAGTTTGACTCTTAGAGTAATTTTAGGGTTTATTTAAAGTAAGATGATAAAAACATAAATAAATTCCTTGAAAATTAATTACACCTCATTGAAATACAATTACGGAAAAAATATATGATCTTAATTTAAAAAAAAAAAAAAAATATTTAGCAATACATGAACAAAAACTGGCCCTTAAGAGCACTTTTAATATTTGTTATATCCAACTAACTAAAAACAAATTGGTCCGATTTTCACAATAATTCTCTCTCATTGGTTTAGCATGTTGCATAGTTGGTTTCAATAAATAAAACAAAATTATAGCCGCTAATAGCATTTTTTTTTCAAAATTATCGAACTAAACATTCATTCTGAATCACGGGGGGGGGGGGGGGGCAAGAAAACCGCCACTCCTAATTGATCTAGTTGGTATTAGAACGTGTCTTTTCTTTCGTCGTCTGCACTCTTGGTTAAAATATCATGGCTCCTCTAGAGACCTTATATTCTATTTTCTTGCTTGAAGCTTGCTATATAAGATCTAAAGTAACGATAGAGATTTATTCTGAATAAAGCTACATAACTCAAAATAATAATCATATTTAATAAAATAAAAAAAAAATCGTTTATTACTCCGTCCATTGTGAGTGGGGATTTACCTGAAAGCACAATCCCCAAAACATATTAATGTGCGTCTATCGTCCCTAATTTTCGTTTTAATGATAACCCTAATTTTCAATTTAATGATAGCCAACCTTGACAGAGCCACCTCTGTTCTAAACTGTTGGAATCATTGAGATATTAGGGAGTGTACACAAAATAGGTTGGAGCCTAAAATCGGTCATTTTCATTGAGTTAGACGGGAGGGGAGGGAGTCTAAACGATAAAAGTTGAAGCCTAAAATCGGCCATGCCAGTGTGACAAAAAGCGTGCGAAATGGTGAATTTTTGTATATTCTTGTAAACAAACGATGAAATTAAACAAATTTATGTGTCGTATTCGTATAAATTGACATTTATATATATGTATAAATATAAATCAATAAGAATATTATACATATATATTCGTTCAAATTCATTGTTTCTTTACGATCATATTCAGATTCAAATTTTCGCGCGAACTACTGGTACTTTTGTCACACTGGCATGGCCGATTTCAGACCTACACTTTTTTAGCATTGGAAGATTGACAACACTCCCTCCACTATCTACTAACTCAATGGTGGGAACAATATTCTTCAGATCCAGTGCCTTTGTGTTTCCACCACTCATATTTCTTTCCAGTCTTGTTCAGTCGCTCTCATTTGAGAATGTAAAATATTTTTCCAAAACCCCAAGGCTTGTTAGCGTTTCCCTTAGTGAAATTCAAACTCTTGAGTATTTTTTTTTTTTTTTTTTTTTTTTTTTTTTTTTATAGTAATAAATGGCGTCTTCCTTCAGGATCTTCCAATTCATATAGCTCCTGTGTGACAAACTTTTGTTATATTGTATAAAATCGAAGATCATTTTATCACAGATAGTTTTTTTGGTTTGTTTATTTATTTAAGTTTCTTAGAGTCATAATGAATCACACAAATCAAAATATAATCTGTTGCTTTTAATATCATTAAATCAAAATAGTTTTTTATATACAATTATCTTATTTCTTTAACATAAATAAGTACACTTACTTTTCATCCACTGTATATGGCAGGAACGAGTTAAAGAGCGGCGGCACATGCTCTTTCTTGTTTTTGTAGCAATCCATTGCATAATTAGGGGGGGGGGATTCAGTGTTATATCACTCAAATTCTGGAGGACCTGAGTTAGAAACTCAGAAGCGTACTAAAGATTTTAAACTCTAGTGTCATCAACAGAGGTCGTAGGTGGGTCCCGAGACTCACCCAGCTTTTAATGGGTATCTGCATAGGGGAAAATCAGGTAGCCAGAGCCTAGTATTTATTTATTTAAATTTTAAAGTCCATTATTATTAGCTCAGAATTTTAGGGCGGGTTATCTATAGGTAACCACCCTTTTCTAACAAGGATAGGGCTGATGCCTTTTCTTTTTTCTAAAGAATAGCTACCACCCCTAGTGGGAATCGAACCCCTGACACTTGGCACGGAGTATTATGTGCTTCACGCCTTAAATCCCACGTCCACCGGCCCTCTAAGAGCATAGTATTGAACTAAGTTCCTGATGTGCCACATGGACTAGAATCAGTAACCTCTGCCGTATCTGCCCTTGTGGTTTCTGCTGTACATGTTTCGTGAATGCTTCTTCAACCATGCCATGTTGGCAACTTTTCCACCAAGACAAGAAAAAACTAAAGTGGCCCTTGGAACAGAAGCATTGCCTTCTTACTGCTAGTAGGTTGTAGAATTAGGATTCAATTAGTCCTAGTGTTCCTGAAGAGGTGTTAGATATATAATCTAGCAATAGTTGAAGTATAATTAATAATAATATTTATTTAAAATTACAATATTATTCTTCTCTGATAACATGCTGCATTTTCAGGGATCAACCAGTTCGAGTCCAGTCTAATATCAGAATATGAAGTTGCAGAAGAAATATGGAGTTGTGCTAGCTAATAACGAAGAAAGTAATCCTCTCAAATATGGACGTTATGTTTATGTATATTTTTCTGCAGTAAAAGGAAATTGAATTCTTCTGAAACCTCTTGACTTATTTCATTTATTGATTAAATTATATATTAAATAATAAATGTATTCTATAATATCTATAGAATGATCAGTACGGGTCCACCAACCCATGAAAAAATCTTTATTTTAGGTCTTTACAAAATTTGTTTAAACTAATTTACACTATTACAAGAATAAATATTTTTGTTTAGCAGTGTTTTTATTCTAAATAAACTTGACTTATTGCAAAAGGTCCCTAGCCATGGTGTCTACTAGACTAGTAGACTAGTAGTACTAGTACTACTAGTCTAGAGTAGTAACTAGTACTACTAGAGTAGTAGTAGTAAAACTAGTACTACTAGAGTAGTAGTACTAGTTTTGTGAAAGCCAATTTCATGACTTTTTTAATGACTTTAAATGCAAATTTCATGCCTATTAAAAAGAAAATAATTTCACTTAATAATAAAAATCCTTAACTTTTAGCTTAAAATTATTTGTAACCTTACATGGAACTCTGAATATTACAAAAGACAAATAAAAATATATGTAAAGAATGTTTAATTTATGTGTAAATGCTACAACAAAGGTATCTGACAGAGGAGGGGGTTGGGTAGGCAGATAAAATGAAATCGCTCTACGAAACCTGCGACAATTACAAATGCATAGAAGTCACGGGTTTATTTTAGACACCGGTAAAACTGAAATTTTGTGATATACTTTCAAAATTCATGACTTTTTCGTGCCCCATTTTCAATTTCATGACTTTTTCATGCAGTAGACAACCTGCTAGCAGGTTGCATATGTGTTAGGGATGATTGTATTATCCATTCCAATACAGAACTTCTTTGTCTAAAAGCCCTCAATTTATAGGTATGATAAATGTTCTCTAGCTTCAGAGATTTGGTACCTATTTATAATAAATGTGAAGGCATGTTTTCATCGTAGTAAATTAAGTATTACAGTATATGAACAGTTATACACAAAGAAACGTGGGCGCTGGTTAATCCAATATACGCCAAATAAACCGGATAAATTTGGTATATAATGTTGGGTACTGGCAGTTCTGGAAAGGACGTTTTTTAAATGGTTAAACCTTTTTTAAATGGTTTTTCATACTTTGAAAAAGTTATGAAAAGCCACAAAATATCTCTTCAGGAGAATATCTTCTTCCAAAACATTTGGAACAATACAAGGGAAGTGGCATAAATGTTCCTTGCAACAATTATTTCTCTTCTGTAGCAGGTGTAGACAAGCTTTGAGATACAAATATTAAGTAGTTGGTACAATGAGGAGAAATAAAAGACTTGCTAAAAGCTGAGAAAAATAGTAATCCACAAACTTTTTCAAAATGATAAGGGCACATTTCGACTTGGTACCAGAGGGAATGAAATAGAACTCATCTTGTGTTACTTAGTAATGTTCTGTTTTCAGAAATGAAATAAAAAGAAGCCTGAAACAGTTTTTAAAATCTTGCGAGGCATTTACAGCATAGACAAATAAAAATATGGAGGTAGGTCAAATTTGGAGATGTCTGCTCTAACGGTTAGGTTGGGCAGGGCACGTCATTTGAATGGGGGAAGGAGATACTCCAAGGGAAGTCCTTGAGGCCAGGATTTAATGAACCAAGAGAATAGGCTGACCCAGGATAAGATGGGTGGAGAGTGTGGTTGCTGACTCAATACGCCGAACTGGAAGGCTGCAGCAGTGGCTAGAGATGGTTGATGGAAGCTCTTAAATGAGGCCAAGACCCACCTAGGGTTGTAGTGTTGATAAAGAAGAACATAAAACGGTTTTATGATATCTAGTAGAGTAGGGCATTATTCAATAATTTCTTTATTCAATAATCATTCAAATACTTTTTTATTGAATAAGAATTTATTCATTGAATAAGTTATTCATCCACTGATTATTTTTTATTCTATGAATAACAGGGTTGGCTCATTATTCAATACATTTTTATTGAATAAAAATTTATTCATTATTCTGAATGATTTTTGCCCAACACTGATATCTACTATATATTTGTCAAATGCAACTTACTGGCTATCATCGCCCAGCCCAAACCACTTCACAGAAAAATTTGAAATTTTATATGGACACTTCCTTTGGGATGTAAAACCCCAGTAACAAATGTTTTTTTGATATTCAAATTTTTAAGTATTTTTAGAGAGGTTTAAATTTTTAGTTTTAAAGGGAACATGCTCGCCTTGGCAGCATGCGATGCTAGGACGATAACAGAACAGCTGTTACTGTACTGTATCTATTTCATAGTATTCTTTGTAATTGCGGTTAATTTAAACTATGATGGAAGTCCTTGAATTACTAGAAATAAACTGTCCCTCATAGAGTTTACGCTATGAGGGACAAAATCACCATTTTAATTGAGGTTCATTTCAACTTGTCTCCCATAGTGCTTTCCTGTAGATGGTCCATCTGAGGTAATAATATCCCAAACCCTTACACAGCCACCTCACCCATCAGCATCCCCAGTCACAACACTTCTTGGTAATGCTCGCAAATATAATGGGTGTTTCCAAATTACATCTGAGAAACATATATTTTAACGTAAATTTATTAATGACAATGATTTATCCTGTACTGTTATAACTCCTGTTACTCAAAACATTCTGGATCTGGCCTGGGTAAGTAGCTGGATAATTAATTTGCCATTGCCAGCAATTATTTATTTATTTATTTATTCTTTTAAGGAGCTACGTAACGTAGGCGATTGGCTCCATGAAATGTTTATTTGTTACGGAGCACCACAACAGCAAGGTGATTTGCTCGCATACTGCGTGAAAATTAATTCAATAAAATTAAGCAAATAGGTAAAAATAAATTTTTTAAAAAATGTATAAAGTATAAACACAAAGAGACAAAGCATAAAAAATCATTAGAAAAAAAGGGATAAACAAAATAAAAAAATAAAAACAACAAACAAAACAATAACTGAAATATTGTAGGAACAAATAAATAATAGAGTGTCTGATAGTTTGTTACAATATAAAAATCATTATTCTATGTCTTGAGGGATTTAATGTAAGGACATTGTATACAGAAGCCTCTTTATGCACGCACACACACACACACACACACACATACAAAAACATTTATTTACAATCGCTTCATTAAATCATACATACGTTCTGTTGAGTCATATTTTGTCGTACAGTTTCATTTTATGTAAGTGTTGTAGAATGGTAACAATGTGTGGGCTTTTTTCAGAAAATAGTTCGGACATGTCACGTGGAATCGTTAAATAGTCTCGTGTTCTGCATTCTGTAATTGTTTAACTGTTAGTTGTCTGTTGCATGTCTGGCATATTGGACTGTCTTGTCTTGTCATGAGATGGGAATGTGTAAAATGAGTGTGTCCAATTCTCAGTCTTGTAATTACTACTTCATCACGTCTTGATAGCTGCTTACTAGCTTGCCATTCATGAGTACTGCTTTTTATTTCCCTTAGGAGGTTATCTCTTGTACTGTACCATGAGGCTTGCCATTCAAGACGGATATTTTCAGTAATTTGTAAGTGTAAGTCTTCAGTCGTAAGTAGGTTCAAGTCAAATGATTCTCCTCTGCTTGCTTGTTCGTCTGTTGTTGTTGATTGTCCAATATTTTCATGTCCTGGTACCCACAACATTGTTACCGGTATGTTGTGTGTCTGCAGTCTGATGATGTGTTCTAAAATTTGTATGATGATAGGATTAGTGTTGTAAATGTGTAATTAATGCCAGCAATTAAAATTAGCAATATGAATGATAAAAATGAAATAAAGGAGTTTTAAAGTACGTAAAATAATAAATGGGTCCACAGACCCATTAAAAAAAAAAAAAAAACTATTTAAGGGAAGTTCTAACTACCAGTATTTTAAGCTGCGGTTGTACTAGGCTGTTTAGCAGCTGCTACTACCAGCCGCTGGTAACATTGCCAGCAAGCAGCCTAGTTTGATCCAGAACCAGCGGGCTGGTAATTACCAGCCGCAATCAGAAGTTGAAACTGTTTAATTTTTTAGTGCTGCCTACCAACCGCTGGCAGTTACGAACACTGAAATTGAATTATGAGGAACACTAAACAGGTAGGCCGAAGACTTGAAACTGTCTGCAGTTGCTAGATACCATAAAGTAATTTTTAGTTTTGTTTTACTTGGAATGGTCTGACAGAATTTGGCTGAATAAAAACTCTTCCAGGATCTAACCCACCATCGCCTTTTCTTTTGTTTCAGCATCTGTTCACATAACCCTCTAACTCCAACATTGACCAAATGTCTCAACTCAAACCAGTAGATGACATGACAGTACCTCTACTAGCGGCTATTTACTTACAATGTGAACTCTACAGATCCGCTGGCTGATGGTGATATTTACCAGCACCTGCTAAACAGCCTAGTGTGACAGCGGCTTTACATAAAAAGCTTCCATCATAGCTTGTAAAGGGTGGAAATCTGTATACAATCAATCCCCAAAAGTCTATTATTAATAAATGGATGTTATAAAATAAAATGACTTTGATGATTAATGATAAATGTTTAATAAAATATAAAAATATATTTATTTCCCAATTTATGTACAGTATTAAATAAATATCTTAATAGATGCATAACTGATCGATGCATTTAAATTATTACATTAAGCTTTTAAAATGCCTCACATCTGAATATATAAAACAAAAAAATACAGGATCTAATTCTGATATTTGCTAGGCTGGAAGTTAAATTCCATTTACAGCACTAATATTTTGAGGAGAATTGCTAAGTATACCTATTCTTTGGTTTACAATATCACTTTGAATAATATATCTCTGGAAACGAATAATTCAAACAAAAGTATACAGGAATATAAATTTCTACAAGTAATACAATTTATCTATTCATGTAAAATTCCAGTATTTTTAGTAAAGATCTGAGTCCAAAAATAAAATAATCTAGATATCTGGCATAAAAAGAACAAATTTTGAAGGAGATAAAAAATAGGTCTGTCATTAGAAAACAACTTACAAGATCATTATCAGAGCAAGTACGTCCTGATCAGTGCTTTGTTGGTAATCATAAATTTTAAAATATCTTTCACAAAACAGTCATTCATTCCTGCTTTATCAACGGGACACTGAGTGAAGACGCCTTCCTTGAAAAGTGCTATGTAGCATTTATAAATTGTTTGTGGCAGGGTGTACCTGGTATTATCTAATTCCTTGCTAATTTTCACTGTTCTAACAACCCAGAAAATAGATTAAGAAATTTGAGATCTTTAGATATAATTATGCTGTTAAAAATTCAGTTATAGAATCCTTAGATATCTACAAACAGCAGACATTTTCAATTCATGCATTTCCAGCACTTTTTTGTTCATTCCATACCTGCAGTAATTCATCTGGCTCACTGTAGCCATGGGAGGCGACAACATATTTATAGTCGTGTACATCATAAGCTTTTTTATAAAAATAAAATTCATCATTATGAACAGGTACAATGTTGGAGGCTTTTGCTAAGAGTGCTAAATAAATGTCATCAAAACGGAAATGTTTAACAAAAAAACTGGCGTAATATAATTTTGTTAATGCAGCTCTAGATAAAACATACGCTCCTGCTGTAATGTATGGAGGATATCTCGAAAATGGGTATTCTTGCAGTGAAACATACCATTTGCTTGAGAAATGTCGATGAGGTCGGGAATAGGGAAACATATATCCTGCAAATAATTCGTTGTCACTAGGTAGTTCAATGTCCAAAACTTGACCTAGAGGCCACTTATGTAATTCTTCACTTCTTACTTTGGTCCTGTGAGCATTAATGAATGGCACCTCGAGGTATTGAGGGTATTCGAGAGGATTTCTAAGGAACTTCAGAACATTTTTAGTAGAAACATACATATCGTCATCACTGAAGAAGTAAAATTTAGAATGGCTGCAATAGGTTACAGCCCATTTAATTCCCATCATGGTCTTTATAGTATTGTTGAAATAGCTATCTAGAAATGATGCCTGAACAATGTCCTTTTTCCTTTTGCTTTCTTCGTTGATCTTGAACTGAGTCTGCTCATTTGAAGGTAATCCCAAGAAAAAAACAGTCTTAATAGAGACATCTGAAAACCTCTTTTCAAAGCCCCAGCTTTTTCTTATTGCTTCCCTCCTATCGAAATTTCCAGTAGCACTCTTGACAATGAATACAACTCGTAAAGGATATTCCTCTAGATTAGGGTCACATTTGTCATAAGAATTTGTAATGAAAGTATAATTGTAATAATTTATAGGAAGTACACTCAGAGTTTTATTAGATTCTAGTTGATGAATATAATAAGAAATGTTTGGCATAAGATTGATGTCTAACTCCTCATAACGTTTTTCAAGGGTCATCGTAAACAAACCAAAGTAATAACATATAATAAGGGTTATAAAAGCAATTTTCAATGAAAAACTTATCTTTGGTAGTCTTTTGATAAGTCGCATCATGACTGATCGCCATAGATGTAAAATTAACTATCGACAAAAATTATCGTCAAGATAAAATATGAAAAATCCATATGTTCATCTCCGTGTTTCTTTTCTTACACTCGACACATTACAAACTAATTCAAGGAAGGTTAAAGTTGTGTTCACAACCGGTTAGAGAATTACGCCAAAGAAGAGCCATAACATGTAGCACTGTATGGAGTCAAAATAGCAATTACCGTCTCATGAACAAGAAGAAAAAAAACAAAACAAAAAAAAAACTGTAAGGCAAGTTTACAGCATAATTTAGAAGTAATAGTTTTTGTAAAAGAAAAAGAGCTCACACGAAAAATACTAAGCATTTGAATTTAAGAATCGGGTGCTTAGGATTCGTAATTGAAATCAATAATTGCCAACTTTTCAATCCATAATTAGCCAAATATTTACTCTTTCGCCTTTGCTTCGGCTTAAGGCATAAGCCATGATTAAAATTTGTTGTTAGGGAAGTAGACGGAGAATTTTAATAATAAAAACTCCTGGCCTGTAAATTTTCGGTAAATGTCAAGGAGCGTGATCTCCACGCCGATTCTTTTGAAACTTTGCACTATAACGTATTTTGATGCACTAAACACGAATCCGTTAAAAAAAAAGCTCGCTTTTCACTAGGAAAGAAGTTATGAAACATTTAAGTTCACTGTTGTGCGGGTTCTAAAAGGTAATGTAACCTACTATGTTTGTCAACATGCGCATGCGCGGGTATGGAAAAGTTCGTAATAAGGATGTCTAATTGAAATTTACCATCAATTATTTCAATTTATCACCACTTATTTATTTAAAAAATATTTTTTTTAAAATAATAAACCATTCTTTAAAATTTTTTTTTTGCTGTTGACAAATATTATATAACAGAAATCCCTTCATAATTCGCTAATGCCTTTATGATTCATGCGTTCTAATTCGCCATTTAATTACTTAGAATAGTTCCAGTGGTCGGAAAACGGAAGTAAGCTTATGCGTAAATTGTCGCTTTTGGGCATGCGTGCTATGCGTTTCCGCTCGCTCAAGAAGATATCAAAACCCCTAGTCAATCCAACTCGCTAAAATTAATAGAATTCTATTAATTTTAGCGAGTTGGATTGGCTAGGGGTTTTGATATCTTCTTGAGCGAGCGGAGCGAGCGGAAACGCACAGCACGTATGCCCATAAGCGACAGGATACGACATAGCACGTATGTTCATAAGCGACATGTTACGACAGGTGAGGACGCTCAAATTTTTCAAATAACATTTATTTGCTTGCTAATCTTACATAATAGAATTTTATTAATTTTAGCGAGTTGGATTGGCTAGGGGTTTTGATATTTTCTTGAGCGAGCGGAGCGAGCGGAAACGCATAGCACGTATGCCCAAAAGCGACAATTTACGACCAAGTCAGCTACCACAAGGTGAGTCTAAATTTCAATTTCACTTCGTCATTAAGGACTATTGCGCATGCGCGTGTTTACAAATTCGCCGTTACCCCGTCTTTTATAACCTCCATAACAGTGAACTTTAGTGTTTCATAACTTCTTTCCTAGTGAAAAGCGAGCTTTTTTTTTAACGGATTCGTGATTAGTGCATCAAAATACGTTATAGTGCAAAGTTTCAAAAGAATCGGCGTGGAGACCAGGCTCCTTGACATTTACCAAATTTTCTCATACAAAATCTTTATGTCACTCCGTGCCAAAGGTCGTGGGTTCGATTCCCACGAGGGGCGATGGCTTTTCTTTCGAAAAAAGAAAAGGCATCACCCCTATCCTGGCTAGAAAAGGGTGGTAACCTATAGATAACCCGTCCTAAAATTCGTTGTTAATAATAAATGGACGTTAAAATTTAAATAAATCTTTGTGATGGTTTCAAAAAGTCGTAATCACGATTAAGTTCAAAGAAGGACGCCTTGAATATATAATACATGTGTTTCCCATGAGTAGTTATTCAAATTAAGAAAGTTATTTTGTAATGGTTTTAAGATTCTTTAACTGTCATCATTAGTGACAACAAAAATACTGTGATGGAGGCCAGATGGCCGTGAGCGTTAAGGCGTGAGCACTTAACACTCCATGCCAAGGGTTGTGGGTTCGATTCCCACTAGGGGTGGTGGCTTTTCTTTAGAAAAAAGAAAAGGCATCAGTCCTACCCTGGCTAGAAAAGGGCGGTAACCTATAGATAACCCGTCCGAAAATTCGTAGTTAATAATTAATGGACGTTAAAATTTAAAAATAATACTGCGATTTCCTGTACGAACATGAACTACCTAGAGAGTTACAATACAAAGTAGCTCTTTGTTAAAATTGATCAGTTCGTCAATGAATGTTGCATTCCTCTTGTAGGGTTTTAAAAATTTAACTTGATAAATCATGTCTCACTATAACATAAGATTCCTGCCATTTATTAACATTGTTCTGCTAATTCTGTTGTAATTTTGATTTTAATAAAATGCTTAAAATGTGTAGATAGAATGTGAAACTATTGTTAACCAGATTAACTAAATATAGGACATAAAAATGGGAGAACATGGAGCAGCTCTACAAAAATATAATCAGGAGTTGGTGAAATGTAATTTTTTTTCTTATGAAAATTTCATATTTTATTGAGGTTTAAGTAGTAATTCTTGAACTAGCTAAATCTAATGATGATTGCTAAATTCATACCTTTTTTTGGGTTAATTTCTTGTATCATTTTATTGCTTTATTCTATCCATACTGTATTGAGACATATTCTTTGATCACATAGTTACTGAGTTAATTGAACGTAGTTTTTTTAAATGTATTTTAATAACAATGAAATATCTTATGACCTTTGTTGAATTAAATATTAAAAAGAAATTCAATTTAATAATTCTTTATGAAAATTATTAATTAGGCATTGAACAACTGAAATTGAAGAGACAGGAACTATGTCATGAAATAGAAGAGGAAGAACAAATCAAGAGTGGACTTGAGCTCGAGTTAAGGCAGTTACAATCAAAATTAGACAATTTCAGCTCCAATCTAAGGAAGAAGAAGGACCTTCTAGAAGCATGTGATAAATCTATTAAAGAATCAGAAACAGCATTTTCAAAGGTTGGTTTGTTCGTGAATACAGGATCAACTATTCAAAATTTAAATGTTTATGATTTAATCGGGACACATGTCATTGGAAAACAATATTACATTTGAGAAAGTGGACTTAGTCAGACTTCCTGGCAATAATACAGTTCAATATTTTAAATAATGTTAATATAATAGGGAAATTCAATAAGGCTGCTGTTAATCCTTTGTTTGAGATTAACAAACAAAGGATTTGTTTGTTTCCCTCCCATAATCCCGAATAACAGAACTCTAAACAATGAAAAAAAGTATAATACTTTTTGTATTTGTATTGACTCAAGTATTTTTTTTCTAAAATCAAGATTGATGCATTTTTTATAAACCTTTGATGTTCAATATTATATCCTTATCATTAATAATTTTCTTGTTCAGCAGATATTGGAAAGCTCCCAAGTTTTACTTTCGAAAGTTCTAAAAGAAAGCGAAGAACTCCAAATAAGAGAGGAGGCGGACTGCTGAGAAAGTTAATGGATTCTTCAATATTCTATAATATTTCATAGTTTGTTATTTTATCTATTTTTAATTGTATAGTTTTAAATGAAAAAAAAACATTGTTTATATGTATTTTTATACTCCAATAAAGGTTTCTTATGAAAAGAGTGCTTTACAATTTTTAATTTTTTCAACTAAAGTTTTAACCACTAATTTAAAAATTACTAATATTATTTTTTTGCTTTACAATAATGATTTAATGTTTATGAAGAAATTCTCTTTATTCTTTCCTCAATTACATTTATTTTTATAGGATCCCCCCCTCTGTGACATAAATATTTGTCATGAATATTCCTGAAATTCTGTACAATAAAATGTTTGTCTTTGTCTAGTGCTGTAATGTGCCCTCCTAAAAATGTTAATTAACTTGCCCATATTCAACTAGACAGTGTTGCCTGATATGGATAGAATTGGAAGGACTTTTTTTTGAAAAGCTTTAGACATGCCCCCCCCCCCAATTTTGATTTGATGGTAAAAAATGTGTCATAAAACCCTTAAAAATAAATTAAATAAGATCACTAGTTCATAAAAAATATCTTATTTTAGGTGTAATTGCGTTTTAGTTGCCTAAAACTACTCCAAGTTCTAAATTTTTAGTAATCCATACCCCGGAAATGGCCCAACCCCCAAAAATTTTCCCAGCCCCCTGGAAATTATTTTCTATATATGCCCATGGCTTTAGAGTTGCTTCTGAAAATGTTAATAGTGAAGTGAAACATGCAGAACACCAATTAAAGGACTATTAATGAAATGTTGAAGTTGTTTTTTTTTTTCTAATATACAAACTTCTGCCATTTTAAAATACATTATTTTAATTTTGTGTACCTTATACTATTATTTTTTAAGTACAATTAAAAAAATTAATATCTTATCAAATATATTTTTTAAATACAATTAAAAAATATATTTTCTTATGAAATATTTAACAGAATATAATTGAGTTATGAGTAGATTTAATTGATGAGACAGGCCGTTGTGATTCATAAAGGAAGTCTGAAGAATAAGGGAAGACATTAGAGCTGCAATTTAGACGCCTCTGCTCCTCTGTTTATAGTCAGGACGTGTAATGTACACTTAGGAAACGAGGTGGACCTTGGACTCGCATCCGTAAAGCAATTGTTCAATGCCAATTTTCCAACAGGATGTTCTGTATGAATAGGGCCAAACCTTTTGTACTTGACACTAAATCCTCTTATACATACTAATCTCAATTGTTAAATGTATTATTTTCATGAGAATTTAAAATATTATTTTTCCTATGTTCTGTATCTTTTCGATTGAAACTTTGGATTCTTCATATGAAAAAAAAAAAAAAATGTGTGCTGAATTTAAAAAAAATCACTACATTGTAAAAATTTATGTATTAGCCTAAAAAAAATATTAGATGTATTGTAATTTATATAAATTTAATTTAAATTTTAATGCCCATGTATAAAAAAACACTAATTTTTAGGATGGGTTATCTGCAGGGATCTACTCTTTGCCTATACAGGAAAGGGCCGATATATATTCTTTTTTATGATTTAATTTAATGCCAGCATATCTAATTTAATATATTTTTATTTATTTTTTGTTAATTATTCATTTTTATTATTGTTATTTATTTTATTTTATTCATGTTTATTTATTTATTTTTTTTATGGTTGGACATCATATTATTAAATCAATTATTATTATAATTAAAGTCCTATTTTATCACCTATCATCAGATTCTATTTAATTTTCAGATCATTAACAATTAATCATAAACTTTATTAACATACTATTACTTTATTATATTTCTTATTATTATTTATTCACATTTTTTTTGTTATTATTTTCAGCAGATCACCGTTGATGTGGAGCTCTCCAAGTAAATAAATAATTTTATATAAAAATAAAAAATGTTCTTTCTTTGTGACACCTCCATCTGTAACCATTTTCTCTCTTGTGCAGATTCATTACTTGTCCACTACGGCATATTGTTTTAAAAAAAATTATGGATACTAATTTATTCACATTATAATTTATGAATATAAAAATATACACAATAAAATTTACAAAATAAGTTATGAATTTTTATGTATTAACGATAAATTAAAATAAAATGAAGAGAATTGTGTACACCTATTACAAATGACACCAAATGAGTTAAGAGTTTTTTTGTTTTTTTTATTTGATATTGTATAATAAAAAAAAGTGCATGTTTCTAATATGTATAAATTGGGCTTGCCCATATTCTATATACAATAAATAATAAAAAAAAAAATAAATCAGTCCCGTAACAGGCCACAAGGGCCCAAAGGGGCAGATACTGTAGAGGTATCTGATTCTTGACCATACGGCACACTAGGGAGATAGTGTGGTCAACACTATGCTCCGGCCGCCTGATTTTCCCCTTGGCTGCTTCGACTGCTAGAGTCATTAGCACCCAAGGTACCCATTATTAATTAAAGGCTGGGTGAGCCTAGGGACGATCTGGGACCCCAAATCCAACCCTCGAACGGCAGCACTAGAAGAAAAAATCTTTAGTGCGCGCTCAGGTTTTGAACCTGGTCCTCCAGATCATTTAAAGATTTTAACAAGAAATAAAATATACAGTGGAACATGGATAATTCGAATATTTCTCACGGTTCCTAGAATTTAGTGCACAAACAATGTAAAAAGAATCGTGGTTAATTTGATAAAACGTTAGATAATTCAAATTTTTTACGAGGCTGATTCTCCAATGGGAATTGGACGGAGATGCGGCCGATCTTAAATCTTGTCAAATATTCTAATATGACATCAGTTATCCAGTCTGTGGATCAAAGAATCATTAAACATTTTTAAAAGCGTTTGTTGGTCCAAAATATTCTTACTGACGATTGTGATGCAATTTTTGTTTTGCTTTAAATAAAATTTATCTATTTTTTTTTGGTTTTAATTAAAAACTGTCTGAAAATATGAATTTCAATTTTTTAGGCCATTTGAAAAACTTTTATAATTCGAATTTTGGATAATTTGAACTTTTTCATCAGTCCCTAGGGATTCGAATTATCCAAGTTGTTCTGTATACCGGAATATAATAATTATAAAATAAAACAAGTAACAAAAATTACGGTGGTAATGTGAGCAATGAGTGTGCCAGGAGTTACTTGGTGGAAACAAATTATTTAACTATATAAAAGGGAAGCTCTGCCAAGTAATTCTTCCATTTTTTTTGCAAAATAAATTCTCATCATCCTCCTTTAATTTTTCAGGTAATTTTATACAAACTTGCTCTTTAATTTTATTTTGATTCAACATTAATTTATAAAAATTCACAACTTATTTTGTGAATAAATTTATATTCACAAATTAAATTTATATTCAATGTAAATTAAATTTATTTTAATGTAATTTTTTTATTTACTTGTTCTTGTGAACATTTAAAAATTTAGTATTAATTTGTATTTGCAGGAAAATTTGTGAATACAATTGTATTTGTATTTATAAATTCATACTTATGAATATTCCTATTTGCAAATTAGTGGAGTACGAATAAACTTGTATTCATATTTATAAATAGAATTATGCCTATCTCTGGCTCATGGCTCAGCACTCTCGGCCAACGGGCCTCCAATTGAATAGTTTACCAATATTATTATTTGTATTTGTTCCTCAGCTACTTAATACTAAATTTATCTAAACTAATTCATTTATTAGATTTTTTTACACAACCGTCTCAAAAGATCATTGAGACTTTATGCTTTAACATAAATTGAATTACCTTTCTTTATTTTAATTTATCATCAGATGTTTAACATTCATTCATAATGAATATAAGCAAGAAATTTCCAAATAGATTTTATTTTGTAGCAAATAGCATTGACAAAACTAAATAGTAAGTTAAAGGGACGATAGTCCCTACCGTGTCAAACTATCGAATACGCAAAACGGAGCAAACTAGAGAACGAACATATTCTATCCATTGACAAAGTAATATATTGAAAAATGGTCTTATTTGATACTTTATTTAAGGCATTAAAGGCTATTCTAAAGGTGTTAGAGTTCTGACAATTTACGACGTCCACAATCTAAGAGCAAAGTCTCAAATCTGAAAAACAAGTTTTTGCCTATTCGATAGTTTAACAAGGTAGGGACGATACGTTATATTTTACAATATTGTAAAATATAATGTTTACTCTCCAAAAATAATTCCTTGGCCTGAATTATCAGTGCTAAGGATAGGAAGGCAAACACACATATGCATGAGAGTGTTTTATATACAGACAAAACACATACACACACAAATATATATATATATATATATATATATATATATATATATATATATATATATAAATATTTGGAAAGGCCTTATAGAAAAAAAAATGTTTTCACATCTTTTTTTTATATATTTGTGGCAATTTTCCTTCTCTAAAAAAGAAAATTTTCTTATTGCGATATTAAAAACCATGACAGTTTACTTAAAAATGTCAAAAACTAACGAAAAAGAACATACATTTTTTTTTGTTAATTCTTAAATTACATTTACCAGCCATGGCTGGCGAATGTCATTTAAAAAAAAAAAAAAAAAGAAAAAACATACTACATTTGCTGTTATTTGGGAGGGGGGGGGGGAGCCACCTGGGCTAGTGGCTTCCAAAGAAACTTACAATTTTATTTAAACAAAAATTGAAGGAGTCGGGGCAAAATATTGGCAACCAACATTTTGAACAAAACTTAACTGTAGCTGCTATTTGTTGGTTATTATGTGAGACTGTCAGTTGACATGGTTATGGGAAACAAGATTAAGTAGCATACAGGGCTTGTAGTAATATTTTAGCAGCATTTGCGTCATAGACTGATAGTCCCACAGAATATCCAACATATAGCAGCTACAGTTAAGTTTTGTTAAAAATGTTGCTTGGCACTGTCTTGCCCCGACCCCTTCAATTGAATTATAATTTTTGCCAATATTGATACTGTCAGTTTTGTAATTAACGGTCGAATCTACAACTTACATACGTCATAAATTGTTGAAATAAGCAAATTACTATGGTTTTACAATAATATTTAATTTATTAATTTAAACGCATTGATTATTAACCGAGAATAATATATCGTATGACTGAAAAAACACAACGAGCTTTAATTTATTATGTCATTGGAGATAAACAATTCAAAATGAATGTAAAAATATATATTATGATGTAATAAAATTGTAGATAAATTAGTTGTTTTGTGAGTGTAAAATGAAATTAGGGGAGAAATGTAAATAAATGGATATTTTAATTTTAGGTTAATTTTTTAATAAAATATGCTCTAAAACAGTTTGGTGATATTTATATAGGCGTAGGTAAACTACTTAGATCATATGATGGCTTATTGGTTATTTATTTAAATTTTAACGTCCATTATTATTAACTAAGAATTTTAGGACGGGTTCTATATAGGTTATCACCCTTTTCTAGCCCACATAGGGCTGATGCCTTTTCTTTTTTTCTAAAGAAAAGCAGACACCCCATAGTGCGAATCGAACCCATGACCTTTGGCACGGAGTGTTAAGTGCTCATGCCTTAACACTTACAGCCCCGGCCTCCATGGCTTATTTGTATTTGTGAAAGTAAAGAAAATGGAGGTAGGAATGGTTCACATGTATCTGGATTTAAATTCTGAAAGATAGAAATGTAAGGTATTTTTAATAATGGAATTTGGTTTATTATAGATTTTAAAATAAAATTAAAATATTATATAATAATAATTTTAAGGATGAAAGTTGGTGTAGAATATTAGGGCCAGGATGACAAAGACCTATTTTACAAAATGTAAAATAAGGACAGCTAGAATGAGGTAAATTAATTTAATTTATTTTAAGTAATTTTGGGACAAGGGGTTAAATAATTTTATTTTAATGATAAATTTAAGGAGTGAATCAGATGTGCAACTCTTCAATTTTCTTCTAGATTGAAAATGGCAAAACAGCCGAAACGTTTAATACAACAAATGAGAGATAAATAAAGATTGGTTTCAGGTCAAGATCAATTAAAACATATATAAAAAAGTGTGTTAATATAAACTAGATTTCATATAAATATTTACCTAAATTATTTTTATTATTTTAGTAGTTTTTAAACATTAGTATACTTACATATATTTGCCTTTTCATGAGGGTCTGAAGATGTCAAGGTCGAAAACTGCCTACAAAAGTAGAACACGCCTCATAAGCCACACCTTTGTAAACAATACTTCAAACATTGTTTGGTGTACGAAATCATCAAATTAATAGAGTTTTATTTTTCCCGTCTTTTTTTTTCCTTTCTTTTTCTCTTTTGAGCTGGTCGTTGGTTGAATAGGGTCAAGCCGAAGGATGGTGAGGAGTAATGTGTGTGAATGGCAATAAGCCCTCAATGGGTTAAGTGCTAATATCCTGTCCTGTGTGCAAGCTCTGCAATATCTCTCCCTCAGTCTCACTATACCTACAAGCCCAGCAGGTACTCAGCTCTCCACAACTCCTCCCCTCTCCTAGTTTTTTTTTTCTTCTCTGTTTGATTTACCTTCTTGTCTAGTAAATATTTAAAGAAAAACTAAATAAAATAAAAATAAGTTGCAATAAGTGATATAAAATGTACCATTACGTGTGATTTGTGTTTAGTGAAAAATATAGTGTTGACTCATTCTTATTAGTTTGGCGCAGTTCGCACTTCAAAATGGAGGTATTTATTTAATATCCAAGAATTAATTACAAAATAATTTATTAAATGAATATGATATTTTTTTCTATGTTTATATTTTAGAACAATAAAGATCCAACATAACTGATTTGATATCTAAAAGGCATTGGTCTAAAAGATATTTACTTCCTTAAAAATGCAATTATTTTTAAATCATTATTTGTTTTACTATATGCTTTTATTGAGAACAATTTAACAATCATTTCTAAAATAAACTTCTGTCTTCCGTCACTTTCTGTGTGTGTGGGGGGCCTTCTTCAGTAACTCCTAATAAAACCTTAGCATGTTCAATGGATTTTCAAATGCTTCTTTCTCTTAAATATTGAAAAATATAAATAAGACTAGAAATTTAACAAGTATATATAAGAAAGTCGAGGGAAACTAGTAGCACTACAAATTCTGGCATTTTTAAAAATATTTTTGCATGGAAATTTTCAAAAAATCTGTACAAAAGTATTTTCTCATATAACGGGAAAGAAGATTCTTCTTCTAGCTCTACAGACAGTTCTTAAAGTTTTTTTTTTCTGTAAACATTTTTGAATTGTAATCCTTTAAACCGCACATTATAAGTTGAGGAGAGCTAAAAGCCTCCCTGAAATAAGGCTACTGAGTGCCCATGCTTAACGACTAAGCCACATCAAGGCTCCAACAATTTTCTTTAAGGAAATTTCCTCATTGATGTTCATATTTCTAATCATTGTTATTGTTTTATATACATCTTTATTATTATTATTATTCTAAATTTACAATAATGTATAAATACATTTTTAGTCAATTTGTTCAATTGACTGTGTCTTGAAGCCCGTGAGGAGGGAAGCTGTACTGTTGCAGTACCCTCAAAGCAGTGTGGTTACAATCTGGATGAACTGCTCTTGGAGCTGGTCTCTACGCCAGTTATGCCTCACCTATTCGGGATTAGATGTGATGATAGAGTTTATTAAAGAATTAGGATGGCCATGTAATTTTGAACGAATTGTTTTGATAAGGGTAGGATAAATGGAGTATGGAGGTCGATATGGAGAGTCAAATTGGAGACAAAGAATGGAGCCAACGGTAATGGCCTCGTTGCACCGCAAAAAAAAAAAAAAAAATATAATGGAGTGTCCGTTATTTTATGGAGGATTTTAAACTGTAATGATTGAATTTATTATTTAATTTTCGATTTTATAACTGACCTCAAAATAAAATTGTTATTTAAAACTCCTTACAAACAATTTTCTAGGCCTTCTTATCAGAATTTTCCTATCCATTTTTTTTTAAATATTGAAAAGTGACCCTATTGAATCCACTTATTTGGGCGGAGGGTCATCAAATAAAATTGATTTATTATATGTCATGACATGGCCCGGATAGTGGAAAGTTCCCTTGCTTACTGTAACTATGAATAATTTTAATTTTAGCTTCTGATGAGGGGCTGAAAGTGTGAAACTAGTACAGCATTACTAATATAAATTAATTTTATTTATTAATTTATTTTCTTTGTTGACCTTCCAGCCTATAAGACAATATCAATTTTTACATACATTTAAATGATCACATATACAATATTTCAATTTATCAACTAGTATTTGAAAAAAAGTTTATTCATAATAATAAAAGATGATCGAGTCTTTCCTTAAAAGAATTTCCTCTGTGTCCTCTCTTGACGATACTTGAACGAAAACTAAATAGTTTCATATGAAAAAAAAATTAAATATCATAAGTTATAAAAATAAAGTTGTCATCTTACACAGAAAATGCAATATTAAAAACCATTATCTGGTTCCTATTTGATGAAACATTTTGAAAAGTTTAGTAAAAAACTAGGTCAATTTGGGAATACTGAAATTTGCAAAACGAAGATAAATTTTCGTGCCACCGGAGGGACTTGAAGCCCCGTCTCCCGCATGAGAATCGAAGGCCTTAGCCACTAGACCATGGTGAGACCCATTTAATCTGTATGTAATATGATTTTCTCAAATTAATAAAAGCTAGAGTGCAAAAGACGTGCAATGATTTGTCTTCATTGTTTTTCATTCTCTGGCTATGATACACAATTTTCTTTTCTATTTAAGGCATATTTTGATAACTAATCCAACTTAAATATGAGTTATAATTCATGGGAAATTTTATTTTAATTTAAGGTATCCCACATGAATTAGCCAAGAATAGGAATTATATCGAGTTCCATTGGATGCCAGGGCACAGTGGAATCCTGGGAAATGAAAGGGCCAGACCTACTTGCAGGAAGAGGTGCCGCTTCAAAGCCAATAGGCCCTGCTCCGTTTTGCGGCGGAGCACCACCATCACTGTTCAAAGAGGCTATTTACCGATGGCTAAATAGGAAGCAACAATGCCTGTGCATAGCCCAAAGCCTAAGGCATATTAAATACTTTATTCAAAAGCCTTCTGGAGAACCCTGTAAAGAGCTGAAGCTTCTCAACGGAGCAGAACTTCCGGAAGCTATAGGAGTAATTACGGGTCATTGCAACCTGAACAAGCTTTACAGGATGAAGATAGCCAACTCCCCTATATCCAGGTGGTTTGGAGCAGAAAATGAGACGCCGATGCATATCTTCCGTGATTGTGAATGGCTGTATCATATAAGCTTAAGGTACTTTGGTAACACAAAGGATACCAATCTTGACACAAAGGAAATATCGATAAGGATACTTCTTGATTATTGGAAGGTGGTAGCACTCTGAAGTGAAACAGAAACGGGCAGCACAATAGGTTGTATTGGCCACAGGACCCCCCCTTGATGAGGATAGCCTGAGTTTAGTGTATTGTAAGGTATCCCACCATTATCAAAAGAACATACTTTTTCAATAAAAACTTTTTTTTATGATGAATTAACTGCCGCATCTTTCCTCTGGTTGTGACCTTTCAAGAGCATTTGTGGGGTATGGAATACTAACAATCTAAAACTTGGAATAGTTAGCCAATTAAAACGCTATTACACCCCAAAAAAATATTTTTTCTGAACTAAGTGATCTTATTTAATTTATTTTAAAGGTTTTTATGACACATTTTTACCATTTTTGGGAGGGGCTGCAGCCACTCTTAAAGACTTTTGAAAAAGGTCTTCAATTCTTTTTCAATCCTACCTACTAGATACTGAAACTGATCCCCATCAAAACCAGCCATTAGTTTTTCTTCCTCCTTCTTCTTTATCTTACTCCTGTGTGCCTTTCAGCATGGAGGTGCCTCAGTCCAAGACTGCAAGGCATCACAGCCCCGAACAAGTGTTTTCATGGAATTCAGACTCCTTCCCTTTTTCTCACCAAGCTTGGAAATGTGGTCCATCCATAAAAAACTCGGCTTTTCTCACGGACGACGTCTAGTGGGCTTGGCCCTTAAGAACTTCCGTGGATCTCAGTCTTTGCTCATTCTACATAGACGTCTAAACCACCTGAGCTGCCTCTTCTCCACTGTTCTCCTCGATTTTCACTCTATTACAAACAGTAAGAATACAAACATCTTTCTCATTTACTTACATTGTTTCACTGAACAAATAATTTTACTGCTAAACACATTTATAGAAATAAAAAACTGAAGAAAACAGAGACAAAAAAAAAAAACAGTTGAAAGGAACGAAAAGCGCTAATAGGATTCTGGTGGGTGCCTAATACAAGATCTTCTGTTTCAGATAAAGCATTTCTGTATTAAATTTCATAAAAATCATGTGTACAAAAAAAAAAATAACACTCTCATTTCATGATTTTGTCAAGTTTTTACCATGATTTCTACATAAGCAAATGGAGGGAGGAATCACACTAAAAAATTGGCCTCTAAAACTTTCGCTACGGCTGTCATTGTTTGGGAATACCTCAGTATCGGTTGCATTTTTTGTTTGAATTTTTCATTTAGAAATTTTTTTTTTCATAAAAAAATCATAAAAAATCTGCAAGTCAGCCGGTTTAAAAACGTAAAACACTTTTGGAAAGCCCAAACAATACTGAAGGTAACTGTCTTTACCTGGAGCTGTAAAAGTGTATCCCCTCCATTTACGAGCCTCTTGATTCTAAAGGGAAAAGAAATGGACGTGTCCTTCCGTAATGACACCCGCAGCGAAATCGTTAACTCAGAATATTGAAAATATATTTAATTACTTCAAAGGAAGGTTAGGGATAGTCTATAAGATCTTTTACTTTATGCAAGGGAAATCTATGACTTAAGACTTAGCAAGCACCAGCCAGAATATGAGCTTACAGAGCAATACTCAATGTTCATTTAACTGTATTGCCCATGATTCTTAAAAATTTGAGAAACATAAAATGATTTATTTTAAGTAGTATAGATTAAACAAGGTTCCTTTATTGCAGATAGAAATTATAAAACATAAGAGCCTATTGATTAAAATGTTTAACTAATGTAATAATCTTTGCATTAAACAGTTAATAGTTAAGTGGTAATTAAAAAAAAATAATTATGGACAACTAATATAAAATTATGCTCTGTTTTATATTACACTAGCTGAATACCTGTGCTTCGTTATGGCAGATAAGTAGTTATTTTATTGCGTTAAATAATGTATCATCAAAATTAACGATGCAACATAATTTTGCGCAGTTTATTATAGCACGGTTCCTCTCATACTATATGTTATTCACCAATTGATAAGTAATCAAAGTATAATGTTTCTTGACACTGGGGTGCTCCGGACAAGTATCAACAAACAGATAACCTAGAGATAACCCATTATCTATAGGTTACCTGTAACAGGAGTTTAACCGGTACAGGTTAAAATTCGTTGTCAATAATAAGTGTACGTTAAAAGTTAAAAAATTATGTTTCCAAGATATCATTTGGAAACACCCATTATATTTGCGAAGCTTTACCAAGAAGTGTTCTGACTGGGGATGCTGTTGGGTGAGGAGGCTGTGAAAGGGTTTGGGATATAATTATCTCGGACGGACCATCACCAGATATAGCGTAAACTCTGTGAGGCATCAATGTTTATTTCTATTAATTCAAGGTCTGTCATCATAGTTGAAATTAACCGCAATTAAAAATAATACTATGAAATATATACAGTACAGAAACAGCTGACCTGTTATCGTCCCAGCAACGCATTCTGCCTAGGCGTGCAAGCTCTCTTTAAACCAACTAAAAATTCAAACCCCTCTAAAAATACTTAAAAATTCGAATATTAAAAAAAAAGAAATAAAACTTTTTTAGCGAGTGTCTACGTTCTAAAGGGAGTGTTCATGCAAAATTTCAAATTTTTCTGTCAAGTAGTTTGGGCTGGGCATTGATAGGTCAGTGAGTGGTATTTGACAAATATATAGTAGAAGATAAGTTAAATCAAAGGTAAAAATGCTGATAAATGGTAGACATACTGCTAGACACTTAAGATCTGCTTAAGGCCAAAAGGAGAACACAATGGAATGGGCTCCTTCCCTTTTGTTGTAAATCAGGTAATGGTGGGTTGACCTCATTACCTGATTTACTACAAGGAGCAATGGAAACCAGCCAGGCCCGGATCAAACTAGCTCGGGTCTTAGGAACGTGACAAAGGAGTAATGTACTGACAAGACTCGAGGAAATGAAGTTAAATTGACGTCTCTAGACTACTTTAGAGGGAGGTGGTCAATATCTTAGGAAGAATGGCTCACAACTTTAGGAGGAAGAGCTCCGACGGATGTCAATGTTTTGAGTTAAGAAAATGGAAAATCATTTTAACGCAATGAATATCAAACTAAATTTTCAATTCTTGGACTTCTTTGAAATATCATACAATGAAATGTATTCTTATAACACACCTTAATGACTAGGACACATTACATTCTACTTCTTCAACTAAGACATTTATTTTTTTTAATGTTTTTGACACAAAAATCTGATTTTTTCTTCTTTTACATATAAATAGTTGAATATACACATTTAAAATGAAACATGAATAAATTTAACTCTAATGCTATTTACAAAACCTTAAATAGTAAAATAAAACATATGTAAATATTCAGGGCCTCTGCAAGAGGAGGGGGACATCATGGGTGTATATAAGTTTAGATTTGATGGTAAAAATGTGTCATAAGCCCCTTAAAAATAAACTAAATAAGATCACTTAGTTCATAAAAAATAGTTTATTTTAGGTGTAATAGCGTTTTAGAGACCTAAAACTATTCCAAGTTCTAAATTGTTATTATTCCATACCCCGGAAATGGTACCAGCCCCCCCCCCCGAAATTTTCCCAGCCCCTCCCGAAATGTTATCCTCTATATACACCCATGGGGGACATGGAGGACAATTTGTCAGGGCCTTTAGTCTCAGGAGGGCCCAGCATAATTTTTTTTACTCCCATTAAAATTTGAAATACCATTAGCGCCGGGCTATCTACAGGTTGCCACCCTTTTATAATGCCAACAGGCATGGTTCACCCATTCAGGTACTGACCACGCCCGACGTTGCTTTTCTTCGGTGATCTACGGGAACCGGTGTATTCAACGTGGCTATGGCCGTTGGCCACATAATTATTATTGAAAAAAAAACAATGGATAACTTTCTAAATTCTCTATTTATAATATATAAACTAGCTTTCAGAAGCCCTGTACATATTAATAAAACGAAGATAGAGAATACAGAAGGATTGTGGAATACTGGAGCACGAAGGGGATGAGGGAGGGTGGAGCAATGATGAAACTATATACAGAGGGGGATAAGAATATAAAAATATAGTAAATGGTTCAATATAAAAAAAATAAATAATACAATAAAGGGAGAGGGTGAATATAAAAGGAAAATAATAAAAAATAAATGCATAACCATGGGCATATATAGAAAATAATTTGCCATGGATATTATCCATGACTAGAACAAGTGTACACGATCAGATGAGATGGTTCATTTCATTGGTCAGGACCAATTTTATTTACATATTTATTCATTAATAAAGAGACCACATATATATTCAAATATAGGTTGCCATCTTTACTTAATGTTTCCTTGATTATCTGTGAAACTGCCGAAGGATTTATGAACACAGCCAAAGAGAAATATATATCAACTCAATTCATGAATTATATTGGATTAATTAATAGCCTGTTTGATAATTTTAGTAGCATATAAATATACAATTGGTTTTTGTAAAAAAATGTTAATGCTTCCAAATTTTGCAGAGGGGAGATTGACTCAGTGGCCAACCACTCTACTCGTGTTCTGGAGGACCTGAGTTCAAAAATCAGGCACACACTAAAGATTTCATCTTCTAGTGTAGTCGTTTGAGGGTTGGATTCGAGGTGCCAGACCGTGGTCTATGCCCAAGCAGCCTTTAATTAATTTAATGAGTATCTGAAAAGGGGGATTTTAGGTGGCCGAAGTATATAAGTGTTACTGATCACACTATCTTCCAATTGAGCCATGTAGTCAAGAATCAGATATATCTACAGTCTATGCCCTTCCAGGCCCTCATGGTCTGTTGAAGGACTAATTTTTTTTAAATTTTACAAATATTGTTATTTTTGTTGTCCTTGTTTCATACAATATATTTAATTGAGAAGAGATTGTTGACCGTTAAGATTGCCAAGGTTGAGTTAGTCAGTGTTTAATCATGGTAGTTAATAAGTATATAAAAATTTAGTTTTATTACTAGGTGTCAACTTATTTAAAATTTTATGAGGAACAATTCATTATTATATTATGTTTATGTATTAATTATTAATACATTTTTAGGCAAACAAAAAGGAAGACTCAGGCTTCTATAACGCTCCTCCAGTAGAAGACCTTTGGACTAATATAAAACACTTTTTCTATAACCCTGCTGATGGAAAAGTGTTTGGGAGGACTGGCCCAAGCTGGGGTAAGATATTTTTTTTTTTTTAACTTCTTTACATTAGAAGAGATAATAAGGCAGCCTGGGAATCAGATATTCTGATTTCACTGTGGAATTTATCCATATACGCTACTTGACCACATTAATAACAGGTTCGGCGCTAATGACCTAGATGTAGATGCGCCGTAAAAAAAAAAAATAAATAATAACAGGGCAAGTTAAGTAAATTCAAATTAGATGAGAAATGATAAAAAATCCGATACTATTTTAGAAATTTTCGAATTTTAGAGTGGAACAGGCTTTTATTATAGGGGGAGAAGTTACAAAAGTGTTACATCAGTGCGTAGTGATCATATGACCATCGCTATAATTTTGAATTCGATCTCTAGTCAAATCTTAGATCTCAAGAATTCTTGAAATTTGTGATTTATTAATTTTATGGAGGGAACCTTTTGACTACACTTGTAAACGAATCTAGCTCAATTGAGTACCTATATCGATTTGATTTTCCTAAGCCGTATCGGAAAGATTGACACCAGCCACCACTGATCAGTGTTGTCCATTACTTCAAATGATTTTACTGAACAAATTAAATTACTTGATTACATAAAACATGTAATTATCAATAATTTGTAATTTATTGATAATTACAATACATAATAAATTGTGCCACCATCTTGGCACACTTTGGGCTACCGCTGCAATTGATTTTAATATACTTCCCACCTGAATGATTATTTTTTTTTTTTTTACAGTTGATCATTTGTTTTAATGTTTATAACATTGTAGGAATAATAATAATAAAAATATATGCAGGAGATGGTGGTTTCGATCCCCACCTCCGGCAGGAATTTTCTCATCTCATGGCTCGTTGGGAAAATTCCTCACTGCACCCTGGATGTCGGCGCTAATGACCTAGAAGTAGATGCACCGTAAAAAAAAAAAAAATAAATAAATAAATAACAAAAATAAATAAATAAAAAAAATATATATATTTCTTCATAATTCGCTTAAAAAAATAATCAGCACCATATGGTGCTTGCGGTCATTGGAGTGGGATGAACGGATGCTCTGATATCCAAACGGAAAAAAAACGTTGTCTTCTCAATCCCTTTCAGAACACTTTAAGGGTGAGAGAGAACTCTAAACAGGAAGTAACTAGTTGGGAGGGCAACAAGAAACTGAAAAGGCCCGAGCACCACATGGTGCTCGCCTTCTCTGGGAAGGGATGGAAGGAGCACCGGACGGTGCGCTCATGCCAGCTGTAAGGACATGGTGAGCACAGTGCTTGCGGTATTGAACGTGTTAAAAGTTATTACATTTCTGGTACCTTAAAACCGTTCTACTAACTAAAATTGTGAGTTTGTTTTTCTTGATGCAAACAGTGAATAAATAATTTGAATCCACACTAGAGTGGTGACCTATGCATAAAACATCCCAAAATATATATAATTATGACTGATATATAATGATTTCTTCTTTCAGCTAAAATTGGACTATTTTATTTAATATTTTATGCAGTCCTTGCATCATTATTCGGGATAATGTTGTGGATTTTTTATCACACATTAGACCCAAGGGTCCCAAGATGGCAGTTAACAGAGTCATTAATTGGTCAAAATCCAGGTAATTATTTTAAATATGTACTATTTATTACTTATCAAATGCTTTACCTAGGAATAAAATATATTTCATTATTTTAGGTCTTGGGTTTCGTCCGATGCCGAATGATACAGATACAAGGAGTACATTGATTTGGTATCAAGGAAAGAGTCGACAGTCATGTGACTTATGGACGAAAACTTTAGAAGATTTTTTAGAAGGTTTATTAAGCTATTTAATTATTTACATTTTAACATCTATTTATTATTAACTACGATTTTTAGGACGGGTTATCTGTAGGATACCACCCTTTTCTAGCCAGGATAGGGGTGATGCCTTTTCTTTTTTCGAAAGAAAAGCCACCACCCCTAATGGGAATCGAACCCACGACCCTTGGCACGGAGTGTTAAGTGCATAAAGCTATTTATTGAAATATCACTTATGTCATATTATGAGTATTAAACTAAATTAGTTTTAATACATTGACTTCATGTTGTTCTCTATTCACAAATACTGTATTTTTACAAGAGTTTTTTTTTGAAATTACTCTATCATGTATATTTTTCTTTGGTGTTCACAGTTTATCGAAAACCTGGGCTGACTCCTGGTCGAGGACAAAACATTTACAATTGTGATTACGACAGGCCACCAGGAAAAGGACAAGTCTGTGATGTTGATGTTAAAACCTGGTATCCTTGCACTGTGGATAGTCATTTTAATTATCATCTTTCCAGTCCGTGTATCTTCATTAAACTGAACAAGGTGATTTGTCATAACTTAAAGTTTATTTTCATATTTTTTTCCTTAGATTGGGTTGTTGAATGTCAGATCAAGAATAAAATAAATTCATAATAATAAAGCTCCTTGGTTGCTCTGCTACTGAGGGGATATGCTTGTACAAATCAGTCAGAGGAACAATAATAATGCACACCTCCATGGTGCTATGGATTTATGAATTTCCACAGTAGCCTTAAATTTTTTTATATGTTAATAAATCTTCAGGTTCAAAACTAAGACTGGTCATGAAAAAGGATTAAATGAGGCATTGCAAAGGGTAAACTCAACATCCGGTCAAATTTTCTTTTCCCTGCCATCTGGGCATAAATGAATTTTGTCTCAATTTGTTTCAGATTTACGGATGGGAACCGCAGTATTATAATGATTCAAGAGAATTTCCGCCTCATATGCCAGAAGACTTAAAAACTCATATTTTAACACAGAAAGCAATTAACCCAGAGTTGGTAAGATCATAATTTTAATGTGTAATGAAATGTTTCAGACTCTTAAAAATCCATAGTTGTCCACAATGTTTTATTCTATTGGAATTTATTTAATCTAGTAATATATTATGATTTATTTTTGTGTATTCTGGGCTAATATAATTAAATAGTATTGCTCTTTAACGTGTGCATTTAATTAGTGTAGGGCTGGCAAATAAGTCCTTTCGGTTTTTGTATTCATGCTTTGTTTACAATATGTCACATTTGTCTGATGCAATTAATCCCAACAGAGGATTGTTTATCCTATTTGTAATATGTAAACAGTTATGTCTGTCGACACTTGTTAAGATTAGGTCAGTATTGCGTTTGTGATCTAGCTGAGAAGATGGACGGTAATTTATTGCGTTATAGGCATATTTTGCTGTATTATTTCAAAAAAGGAAAGCGAGCTGCAGAGGCTCATAAAAAAATATGCGGGGTCTATGGGGATAAAGCCTTAACAGAGCGCAAGTGCCAAAATTGGTTTGCCAAGTTTAGGGCAGGGAATTTTGACATAAACGACGCACCACGACCTGGTCGTCCACAAGAAATTGAAAGCATTGATGTTAAGGCTATAGTCGATCAAAATCCTTCCCAATCAGTGCAAGACATTGCTGAGGCCCTAGATATATCACATGCAAGCGTAGAAAATCATTTGCGGAAGCTCGGCTACGTTTCTAGGCTGGATGTTTGGGTCCCCCACTCTCTGACCGAAGCCAACTTGGCAAAACGCATTTCCATTTGTGATTCCCTGCGAAAACGTCAAGAAAACGATCCATTTCTTAAAAGACTTGTGACAGGGGATGAAAAGTGGATTGTCTACGATAATGTGGTGCGAAAAAAATCTTGGAGACCTAGCAACGAACCACCTGGAACCACATCTAAAGAGGGATTGCACCCAAAGAAGATAATGCTTTCTGTATGGTGGGATTTCAAGGGTGTGATTTTTTATGACCTGCTGCCACAAGGTAAATCAATCGATTCCACTCTATACTGCTCACAGTTAACAAAATTGAATGAATCAATTCGACGAAAACGCCCAGAACTGGCAAATCGAAAGGGTGTCGTCTTCCATCATGATAATGCCAGGCCCCACACTTCGTTAGTCACCCGCAACAAATTGTTAGCCCTTGGATGGGATCTTTTGCCCCACCCTCCCTATTCACCGGACCTTGCTCCTAGTGACTACCACTTATTCCGGTCTCTACAAAATTCCTTAGGTGGAAAACGGTTTGAAAACGAACAGGGTGTCAGGGAGCACCTTGATCATTTTTTCGCTAATAAACCACAGACATTCTATGAGCATGGGATTATTCAGCTGATGGAGAGATGGGGTAAAGTAATAGAAAATAATGGACATTACATTGTAGATTAAAATAAAAATTATGTTCAAAATATACAATAGTTTTCTTTCAACTTAAACAACCGAAAGGACTTATTTACCAACCCTATACATGTTTTATAGTCATTTTTGTATTTCAACTTCCATATGTTCATGTTGTCGAAAAGATATCAATGAGTAATATGAAAATGGCCTATCCTTTAACAACAAAGGACTATTTAACTCTTAGGCTTCCACGGTCCGAGTCATTACAAATATTATAGTCTTCTGGTATTGACCGTGTCACAAACTTCTTTGCCGAACATCCTCATTCTCAGACTAAGCCCTGAGGAAGCTGGCAGTATGACTAGCGAAACATCGGCAAAGAAGTTTGTGACACGGTCAATACCAGAAGACTATAATATTTGTAAGAAAGGACTACTTCTCTTAATAAGTTCTAGTTCTTACAACATAGTGGCTTATAGACAATTATTTATTGTTAATAAAAACTGATATCAAATTAATCCTTAAAAATAGTGCAATAAAATCAAATTACAATATATCATACATACCTTTTAAATCTAATATTTGTCATTTTTTATATCTATAATGCTAAATGTGTTTATGTTGTGACAGATTAAAACCGTCTGGGTAAGCTGTGAAGGGGAGTCGTCCGTAGATAGAGAGAATATCGGAGAAATCCAATACATTCCGAGGCAAGGATTCCCGGGCTACTTCTTCCCGTATGTCAATACAGAAGGATATTTGAGTCCACTAGTTGCTGTACATTTCAAGAGACCAAAAAGTAAGTTTTGTATTGCTTTTTCATAAAATTTATTTAAAAAAAAAAGTCTCATGATCACTAAGTAATTATTCTTTGCGGGTTGACATTTCTCCGCACGATGAATGCTTAGAAAGATTGAAACCTTGTAGATAAACTCAGGTAAATGTAATCCCTGCATTTTACGATAAAATAAATATATTTATATTTGGTGGTCTTGTGGCTAGTGCCTTAGATTCGTAAGTGGGAGGTGGTGGGTTCGATCCCCACCGGTGACAGGAATTTTCTCATCCTTCGGCTTGTCGGGAAACCTCAAAATATTTGACTCACTTTCTACACTACTCCTTTACTATGCTCTACATGTTTCAAGCCTTTATGAAAGGAGCATACAGAAATTAAGCATTCAAATCCTGATTAAACTTGGAAAAAGTCCCATAACAGACCAAGAGGGCCCTGAGAGGCAGATACTATAGATTCATGACCACATGGCACACTAGGGAGATAGTATGGTCAGTACTATGCTCCGGCTGCCTGATTTTCCCCTTGGCTGCTTCGACTGCTAGAGTCGTTAGCACCAAGGTACCCATTATTAAATTAATTAAAGGCTGGGTTGGCTTAGGGACGGTTAGGGTGGCTGAATCCAACCCATGAACTAGATGAAAAAATCTTTAGTGCTTGCTTGGGATTTGAACTCAGGTCCACCAACTTACTAGTCCAGTGCTCTACCACTGAGCTAACCTCGCCCCCTTTTTATATCTTAAATTATTCATTAATATGATTTAATTTTAAAGTTATTTTCAGTCTTCTAAATAAATACGTTACAAACTATCAAAAAAGTGTTTTTGCTCTTTTTTGATAGTTGGTGAGGTTAAAGATCTGTAAATGAATATAATACATATTGCTTAATATTTATTAATTGAAATAATTAAAAAGGAAAGTAATAAAATTTCTCTGTTTCAGCTGGAGTCATTATCAATGTTGAGTGTAGAGCGTGGGCAAAGAACTTAAAAATCGACCGAAAAGAGAGAATTGGAATTGTACATTTTGAATTACTTATAGATTAATGTAAATAAAAGTGAAGTGAGAAAATTGTGTCCATTTTAATGTACTATAAAAAAAAAAAAAAAAAAAAAAAAACTGTAAAAGCATTAATACTGCCTTAACATTTTTCTACTAATAAATTTAGTCATCTTACTCTGATATTCAGGGTAATTGTAATGGTAATGACAAACACTTATTAATTTATTATTTCCTTTTAAAATTTGATCTTCTGCTTTACAAAATTTGGACACTACAATTTATCTGCGAGAACTCCTATTTCCTTTAAGGTGGGTGGCTACCCATAGATAGTCTGGCCCCAATGGCTTTGGAAGTCGAAAAGAAAAGAGCTAAAAAGGGTACAAATTTTGGAATGAAATCATTTAGGTTAGATAATTTTATTGATTACTAAAAAACTTGGCTGATTCGAAGAAGTGTAAAGTATCTGAACATGGATGATGTAAATACCCAAAAAATATATCACATCTATAACAAAGAGTTAAATTTATTTTCTTTGGTACGCCAGTCTTCATATTTTTATTCCTTGAAACTTTAACATTCATATGCAGTTTTAAATAATACACCATTAAGGTTTTACGTATTTTGAATTTATTTTATAATTCGGTACCTAAATTTTCCTTAAATATGCAATATAAAAAATGGTACATATTATTATACCTTCAAATAATGATTTTCAAACACATAAGTGACACAGTTAGAGCTTCTAACTGAATTCTCTAATCCGACTGTACCCCTGTCCCTACAATGCCGGATTAGGGAGAGTTTACTGTATTTATATTAATGTTTTTAATTACATTTAGGAGGCCCAGTGGCTGTGAGTGCTAAGGGGTGATACACTATCTATTGTTTAATGTTTATAAAAAATAAATAATTATAATAAAAAAAAAAAAAAAACTGATCACTTATACATTGGCTGTAAGCTTATTATCATTCCAAGAAGAACAAATTATGTAAGAAAAAAGAAAAAAGAAAAAGATTTTCCTTGGATGCTGTTGCCGAATATGGTCAGCCATCAGTTGTACATGACTGTTTCATTCATTAAACACCTTTGCAAATGGCTGAACTGAAGGGAGAGTGGAAGGAATACATCTCTCAGAAGTTCACACATAGGCTATTTACTCAGGTCTCTCCAAGGTCGCAAAGGCCTTGGATTCTCATATGGGAGATGGTGGATTCGAGTCCCAACGGCAACAGGGATTTTTCATTATAGGGTCCGTTAAGAAGATTCCTTTCTGTTTGTGTGATGTCAGTGCGCCCTAAGAAAAAAAAAGGATAAAAAAATGAGTTTACTTGATATGCACATAAACAAATGTTTTATAACCTATTTTTATGATTTAAAATTTTTATATCGGTTTGGATTATTATATTGAGTAAACTGTAAGTAAACTTTATATGACAAAAATTTTCAATTTAGCACATGAAAAAAAAAAACAAAAGTCAGCTAAATGATGCCATACAGCTATTAAAAAATTTTTTTTTGCAGACCTGCGTATTTATTAAAAACATATTCATTATGCTAAAGATTTTATAATAGTTGAAATTTATATTTTTTCCCTGAATTTATTAAATTCCTGTTTTGAGTACATTCACAATTGCGCTGTGCAGACTGTTCTGAGGGCATTGCTGTTTTTCATGGAATTTTCGAAGAATAATAGTTATGATTTTATTAAAACTTTAATACTGAATTGTAATAAATTACATAATTCATTCTTCATTTTAACCACTTTAAGTCTTGTTGTAATGTTTATAGACATTTACTTAAAAAGATTGTTCACAAACTATCAATGAAAATACAGAAATGATGCAATTAAAACGTTAATCTTTAGAAGCAATTAGAACATTATTCTTTAGAGCTTGCTTTAACTTGTGATTTTTTTTATTTAACTATTTAAACAAAAGTATGCAAGATTATATAAGTTAAATGTTTGATATATTATGATCTTAAGAAGGATAGAAATTGTCTTTACTATTTTTGGCAGCCAATCTCAGGTACGAGATGACAGTCTCTTACAAGCTCTCCTTCATTACACATCTCCTCAAGCGGCTCACTGGTAAAGAACACTCTTTTATTATTTATCTTCATAGCAGAAATCAAATTTTTTTTTTTTGTAATAATTTTTCTTGTAATATTGTTTTAATCTACAGCGTAACTTGAATTTATATATTTCATTATATTTTAAATTAGTTTTTAAATAAACGTTTTCAGTGTGTTTTTAAAAAATTAAATTCATGTAAAAAGCATGTAAGTATACATGTATATACACTAAATATGAGTGTATACGTTGTTATTTTTCTAGCAAAAAAAAAAAAAAAAATCAATAAAATAAAAAAAATTAGTGAGCGCATCTCAACCTACAAATTATTTTATTATGAATGAATGAATATTGCTCTTAAAAATTTACAATTTTACAGTAAGGAGTCTACCACAATTATTACTAATAAGAAATAAATTTAGAAGCATCACAAATTAAATCTAAACAAAATACACAATATTTACACTATATACAATGAATCTTTACATGAAGAAAAAACTGAAACACATCCTAATTATAGAACCTTACTACTTATAGAGAAAACACAAAATAAATAAATAAGTATATAAATAAAAAAAAGTAAGATAAGGGAGCAAAAAATAATAATAAATAAAATAACAAAACAAATACAAATATATATTACAATTTTTAATTATTTGAATTGAATTGAGCGTTTTTTCATTCTGAAGTTTTGTCATTTGTTAGAGCACTGCTGTAGACAATTCCGCTTAGATCAAGATTAGTAAAATTTAACAATTTAAAATGGACATAATTATTAAAACTCAATCCCTAGGGTTGAGGATTCGATTCCCATTAGGAATGATATTTTCTTTTTCTTTTTTCAAAAAAAAGATAAGACATTGAAGAAAGGCTTACCCTGTCTAAAAAAGGGTCATAATCTGTAGAAAATAATTCCAAAAAAAACTAACAGTAACAGTGGACGTGATAAATTAAATGAATGTCAGTAAAACTATCATCCCCTCATTAAAATGAGAGAGATTATGTTTATATATAGGTCTCTCTCTCTCTCTCTCTCTCTCTCTCTCTCTCTCTCTCTCTCTCTCTCTCTCTCTCTCTCTCTCTCTCTCTCTCTCTCTCTCTCTCTCTCTCTCTCTCTCTCTCTCTCTCTCTCTCTCTCTCTCTCTCTCTCTATATATATATATATATATATGCATAAAATGGATGCATTTTGGAAGTAATGTAAATTATCTTATTGTGACCCAACTCGCCAATACAGATGGATAGGAAGGGACGGGAAATTTGGTAGGGGGTTTGCTCTTCCAATTCACCCGGCCCCTCTCTAGTTTGCTCCGACAAGTATGAGTGGATAGACGTGCATCCGTGTGAAGTGTGTTTTTTGACTTGGTAACACGGTGCGTGGAGCCTTCGCTTCAACAGTTGAAACGTTTCGCGAGAGGTTTGGACAAAAAAAAAAAAAAAAAAAAAAAAAATGCAACCGAAACATTCCAGACACTTCAAGAAGCCTTCAGGTACACTTGCATTTCACAGTTCGGTAAGAGGAGTTCTGCGAAGAATCTTGTTGTTTTGGACACCCAACCAAGGCTAGAATAGACGAAAAGGTGAAACTTGAGTGTGAAGTTGTGTTTTCTGAACGTTGAGTTAGCATCCAGCATATCGCATATACCCTGGGATTAAAGGGCCACCCAGATGAGGGCTGATATCTAAACCACGGTCAAACTCCACCACAATGCCTCCAGTCACATGACCTTCAGTGTTACCAATTTCCGGGCTCGGACCAACACCCTGCCGGTCTCCCAAGCCCCTTACAGTCCTGACTTCCCCAAGAAGAGAGAGCTGAAAGGAAAATATTGGGAGTCCGTGATAAACATCCAAAAATTTGTTATAGTGTTCCTAAGAGACATTCTCGTCGAGGAGTTTCAGAGTCCCTTCTAGGAATGGCAGATACCTCTCCGTAAGTGTATTGATGCTAGGGGAGAGTATTATGGACACTTTTAACCATTTATTCAAATACCATCAATGCATATATATATCTTCCCAAAAATGCGCATTACTTTCATAATACAGCCTGTATACACACATACTTCCTTCCATAAATACCTACACACATAACAACATCTGAACGCCCGTTTTTTTCTTGACGGATAGCCGAAGAAATGGCACCTCTGGCACCCGTTAATAGGCGATCGACAAGATGGTTTCATTCAAACAGTGAGGGCTTTTCCCGCAGTTAGTTGTTAAATAAGTTTCATTGAGTACCACAGTCAAATCATCAGTATGGTTATACTTGTGTTATGTTGAACTAGTGTCAAGTATTGAAGTAACTAACTCGAGTTCGCCCTTTTGCCCGATTCGAATTATTTTACAATTGGATGGTTATTTTAAACCTTTAAGTTATAATGATAGCCAAAAAATCCCGACTCGCAGGAACTGCGTCATCTTAGCGCGGTTCTGTTCATATCCCTAGTGTCATTAGCAAAGGAGTAGAAGCAGTTATTGGTAGTTTTTGATGTTTAGTGAAAAATATAACGTGACATTTAAAAGAGGAGGAAGATTTAAGCCGCCACAACAGGAAACTGATAGTATACTAAGAGGAATTGACTCCCCCCACCTTCTGAACGTTCGCCATGGAAAACACCATTACCAATACGTTTCTCATTACCACACCTTATTTTATTAAAATAATAATTTTACTATTAAATGAGTGACAAGACACCGTTGAAATGAACAATAAGCGTAAATGACTCGTCCGTTATCAAAACGGTCGGAACCACTATTGCCAATAAGTTTCACATTTTCTTGCCTTCTTTTAATAAAATGCTCATTTTACTGATAAATGCAATTAAAATAAATAAATAAATAAATAAAATTGTGTTAAACAAACACAAAACCCAGTTTAAAAGAACAAACCAAACACTTAAAAGTTTTAAACACTTATTTCTCCAATTGACATTGCCCCATCGAAAATTGCTTTAGAATATAGGGCATGGTCATCTCCCGCTTACCACGATTTCCTGACCGTTTTGGGGATATTTTAGAGAATATACGAAAATCCGAAAACTTTTCATGATGATGGTGATCTATGGGATCTGAATCGTGAAGTTTTCTAGTTGGCACTTCCGGATTGCGTCATGAGATCAACTTCATGAACGGGTTTCCTTCCTATGGAGGCAGGGAGGAACCGCGCTAAACACGTGACAAGTTACTACCACATCAAGTAAGAAATAATTCAAAATATTATTTTTTTTTCGGAATGGCTTCTCATTTTCTCGGGGTATACATTATAAACTTCCCCGCTTATCCCCACAACACCCAAATGGATCCACAGCTGAATGAACAAATTCCTTGAAGTACTTTATTTTGGTCCTCTTCAGCATTTGACTGATCGAGTAACATTAATAGTAGGACTAATTTTAGGCCCGACAAAACTAAGGTCACGAATTTTTTAGTTATTTATTATCGATCATATTTAATTAAAAACAAAAATAAAACTTGAAGTGTTGCCAGGATTTCAGTAAAAGGATTTAGTGCTTCCGGAAAGTTATAGTCGTAAACAATTAATATTTTAGTATACATAATGACCGGAGATTGGTTGAATGTTTGGATGGAGAGGAATTTTCTTGAAATAGGATTTGGACAGGAAGAAATGCAAAGGAGGCAATCCTTTAAAATACCCATCAGTGTAAAATGTCCGGCATTCCAATAAGCCCTAGGCTCTGCCAAACGAATCGGAAACATTTTTAGCGCTCAAGTAAAAATAAACCTAATCTTATTTCTCTAATCTCGGGCAATTTCCCCACATTTGAATCTAGATTATTTTAAGTTAAACCAAATCCAAGAAACATTTGCTCTACTGGGACATTTTTCTTCCTATAGACTCTAGTTTGTTAATAGTTGAAACTTATACAAAGCCTACTTAATAACGAAACGAGAACGGCCACAATATGAAATATGTAATGCTATTCTTACGATAAAATATTTTTTTACATATGTACGTAAGTGGATATGTAAGAAAAGATAGCCAGTATGTAGGCCCAATACTACATTAATTACAAAACACTGGGTAATACGCTCTCATTAGCGCGGTTCCTCCCTACCTCCATAGGGAGAACCCGCTTATGAGGTTGACCTCACGACGCAATCCGGAAGTGCCGACTAGAAACTTTCTCGTTTCAGACCCCATAGATCACGAAAATATAGGTGGTTCAAATTTGTATGTATATATATATATATATATATATATATATATACATATATATATATATATATATATATATATATATATATATATATATATATATATGCGCTTGTCTGTTCGCTCTCTGGCAAGCTCAAAAATGGTCCGATTTTGATGAAATTTGGTACAAAAATATATCGTCTAATTTGAAAGGTCAACCAGGTAAAACCAGCAGAATCCATCCACCGGAAGATGGTTTTTGGAGCGAAATTCGCAGATACTCATTTTATAGTTTTCTTAACGTAGGAAATGAATGAAACCACTTTTGAAGCGATGTCTGTAACCGTTTTCGAGAAACATTGAAACGCCTACTTTTCCAAATTAATTTTCATTTTGGGTATTCAACAACGATTAATTCAACTTGTTTCAGACGTTTGATATTCATCTAATCTATGATCGGTAAATTTTGGTTCCGTTTGGAGTTAAGGAAGTACTAGAAATAAAATATGTATTTCATTAACAGGCATGAAAAGGTTTGGGATTTTTATGTATTTTCTAAAATATCTCGAAAAAGGTTGGGAAATCGTGGTAAGTGGAAAGTACCCATTCGAAAGCTTACTTAATTTTTGATGGCGCGATGTCAATCGGGGAAATAAGGACTTGAAAAATCGCAATTGTCAGTTTTGCTATTTTTAACGGGTTTTTGTATCTATTTACCTAACGTTTTAACTGGTTGTTTCTTATGCAAATTGCAAGCCATCCAATTCTTCAAGATTTAAAAGAGAATTGTAAGGCACATCATGAAACTAAAAAGAAGATCAACAGCCAGGAAATAATTTGAGCAATTAGGAATTTTAACAATGCCGTCGCTGTATATTTTGGCAATAGTAAAATATGTAAAAAAAAAAAACTTATCCCAATTTAAAAATCATGGAGATGACCACTACTACTCTACACGCCAAAAAGGAAAAATCAAAATTCAGAAACATACGACAACGTTTTATAGGAAAGGAGTGGAGTTTTGTGGAGGAGTTTTGTTCAATTTCCTGCCTGAGGAATTAAGAAACATCCAGCCGACCACAAGACTTTTCCAAAAACTGAAAAGAATACTCCGACAAAGAACTTGTTATACAACGGAAGAATTTTTTGAAATAGATTTAACATCCGGACTGGCATCTTGACTTAAATTTGCAAAAGTAGTGTCAAATGTATTATAATATTATTATATGACTTGTCCACGTCTCGAAAACGAATTATTGGAAATAAATATTATTATTATTTATTTATTTATTTTTTTTTAACGGCGCATCTACATCTTGGCCATTAGCGCCGGGCTATCTACAGGTTGCCACCCTTTTCTAATGCCAACAGCACGTGGTCGGTCACCCATTCAGGTACTGACCACGCCCGACGTTGCTTAACTTCGGTGATCTACGGGAACCGGTGCACTCAACGTGGCTATGGCCGTTGGCAATAATAATAAATATTATTCTATTCTATTCTATTTTAATTGCATTTAACAGTAAAGCGAGTATTTGACTAAAACAAGGTAAGAAAATGTTAAACATTTTTACAGTGTTTCCAAGAGCGAACGTTGAGAAGGTGGGAGAAGTCGCCATGACACTGTCAGTTTCCTGTTATGGCACCTTAAATCTATTTTCTCTTAGAGATTTTATTTTATATTTTTCACGAAAGATCAAACCCCACTAATAACTGCTACTATTCCTTTACTAATAGCACTAGGGATATGAACGGAACCGCGCTAAGATGACGCAGTTCTTGCAAGTTGGACTCCCCCCCCCCGGTGCTTCGACCTCTGAGTTCATTAGCACCAACGATATAATTCCCCACGATAAGTAATGACACGAAACCGAAAATTCTGTTCGACTTACCTATCGAAGTTCGGCTCACCAAGAGTTGATTACATAATAAATGCCGTGAAGAAAACGAGACGATATAAATGGACAATTAGACCTGCGACTCTTAACAATAGAGCAGCCCTTATAATTAGCTTGGCTAGGAACCAAGATGGAGGGAAAGGTAGGGACTAAAAAAAGGAACAATTCTCTCTCTTATTAGGGCAACTAATCTATTTTAGTTATGTGGAACTTCCTTATTTAAAATAACTGGATTCAAAATTTACTTGAGACTTTTATTTTCTGTAGATTTTCATACCCTTTACATGAAGGACCGGGAAAAGCGCGGGGATAGGTTTCGCGTTCGTTATGGATGTGTATATGTGTTGAGTATATACATTTATTGTTGAATTTATTTAATCTTTATTATGTTAGAGGCTGGAATTGAGAATGTCTACAAATCTTCAGCGAACAATCCAATTAACCTTCCCTGTAATTAGCCGAGGGAATGATTCAATTTAATGTTTTTGAGTTCCCAATGTTCAAAGGTGATACAGGCAGGTGATCTGAGTCTTAAGTCTAAACTTTTTAGCATTTTATTTATGTTTGCTGTTTTCTGTAAACTTCCAGCTCACATCCTGCTCACTTCCAGTTAATTAACAAGATGTAAATGAGAATTGGCCCGGAAGGGGAGAGCAGGAAGGGACCCTAAATGGACTTGGCCCCCCTTTCTTGTCTCTTCCGGGGAGCCTAAATGGACTTGATGTGTGTGTGTGTGTCTATATATAAATGTATAGTAGTTAATAATAAATGGGCGTTAAAATTAAATAATAATATATAAATTATATTTATTTAAACGTACGTAAGTTTTTTCTTGTAAGCAATTAGAATATATATTATTCAAGACTTGTAGGAGATGCAAGTTTATCATAAATTAGCCACAGATGCTTCCCAGCTTTCCCACGAATCATGTGGTTCTTTGAGTACAAACTCCATAAGCTTCTGTAATCTATTACATGGGCGTATATAGAAAATAATTTCGGGAGGGGCTGGGAAAATTTCGGGGGGGGGGCTGAGACCATTTCCGGATAATGGAATACTAATAATTTAGAACTTGGAATAGTTTTAACCAACAAAAACATTATTACATACAAAATAAAATATTTTTTATGAACTTTGTGATCTTATTTAATTTATTTTTAACGGTTTATAACACATTTTTACCGATCAACTCAAAATTTCGGGGGGGGGGGAGCCCCCTCAGCCCCCCTTATATACGTCCAATATCTATTACTAAGTTTTCATACGTCTTCACTATATATTTTTATGTAACTTTTTTTTTTCTTTTTTTTAAATTATGGTGCGTCGACTGCTATGGCCAATGGCACCATTTCTTATTGCTTCTTTTTGAACCAATAAGTCGATTCTTAACAAAGTTAGCTTAAACTAAACTAAACTATTCCTATTTTGGTTGAATCCTTTTTTAACATATATCGGAACAACCCTTAATTCTAAACCTAAATCTAAATCACTGGCTATTTACATATATCGGAACAACCCTTAATTCTAAACCTATATCTAAATCACTGGCTATTTACATATTTACAAAACTCATTCACTCCTCGAACACTCACACAATAAATACTTACACACATCAAGCATACTTATATATAAACTATTTACACACATTATAAAATCAAAGACGTATATGTCTCAGATGTTCTGTTTCCTCACTATAGCTGACTGTACAATTTGATGTCTACTAGATATTCCATCAATATCTTCACAGAGGCTTCGTTTCTATCTAATAGTTCTCTTAAATTGTCTGGCAAACGGTGCCGCCTCCTGGCTTCCTGAAGGGCAGTGCACTCCAACAAGATGTGCTTTACATCCAGGAGGTTGCCACAGTGCTCGCAGTGTGGTCTACGCCGGCCGACGAGGTGGTATCCATGCGTTAATCGAGTGTGGCCGATTCTTAGGCGCGTTAATATCACCTCGTCTTGTCTTTTCATATTACTGATTGGGCCATTGGACCTTACGGAACCTTCAGCATTCTTTAAAAATAAGTCTTTATCGTTGTATTCCTCTTGCCACTTATTCCATACGAGTTTGTCAATTTTCTTTTTAAAATATTTTATGTGAATTGGCAAGGCAAGACCACCTAACTGCGATGCTGCCTGCCTTGCCAAGTCATCAGCTTTTTCATTTCCTTCTATATTTGTATGACCAGGAATCCATAAGAAATTGACTGTCGCTTCTCTAGATAATATAACATTTAATAGTTGAAATATATCAGATATTAGAGGATTTGTAGAGAATTTGTCATTCAGGGCTATTAACGAACTATATGAATCGGTACATACTAGTATCCGCAGACTTAAGTTTCCGTAATACTCAAGGGCTTTTTTTAATTCCTGATAATTCTGCGTGAAAGACACTTGTTTCTGGATTTAATGGAATAGAAAGTTGTCTCTCATGATCAACATAAACGCCACATCCAGCACCCGAGTCTGTCTTTGAGCCATCTGTGTAGATAGTGAGGTATTCTTTATATTTTTCAATTTTTTCTAGAAAAGCGGCTTTAAATATTAGGTTTGAGGTGTTTTCCTTATGATAATTTCCTAATGTGAGATCGATATTAATTGCTGGTAGAATCCATGGGAATACGGCTGGAAGTCTCATTTCCATGAAGTTCCCCCAGGTACTGCCGTAGAATGCGATATTTTCATCGGCCCTTACTGATAGCGGTCGCGTTCTAGATCTCTTATGGCTGTACATGTCAGATATGTTTTGATCGCCTACAATATTGGCCATGAAATGGTTCGGCTGGCACATTAGAGAACCCGTGTATGTCAGAGCAAGTAGCTTTCTTCTATGTTCTGGTGGTAAATGTCGTGCTTCTACATATATGGAATCTAATGGGCTTGTCGAAAAGCACCAATCGCAGCTCGCAGCCCCGCATTGTACAGTCTATCCAACTGCCGGAGCCACGACCTGCGAGCGGACCCATAGATTGCACATCCGTAATCGACTCTGGATCTCAACAGCGCGTCAAATATACGCAAAAGAACTGATTTTTCAGCACCCCACTTTATTCGGTACAATGTTTTCAGGACTTTAAGAGAAGCCTCACACCACTGGATTGTGTAGTTGATGTGAGCCCTCCACCTAAGTTGTTTGTCCATGACGAGCCCAAGGAATTTATGTTCATCTTTTAAAGTAACTTCGGAACCACACATCTCCAACCTTTGGGGATTATGTGGCCTCCGGAGCCTACAAAAGTGGACAGACACGGTTTTTTCATGAGAAAATGTAAACCCACGTGATTTCGCGACATCGCTTATGGCGTTGATTGCCTGTTGCAGGCTCCAGGCTTCTGTGTCTTCAGCCGGGTGGTTAACGAACAACGCCAGGTCGTCGGCAAATAGTGATCGGCAAATATTAGTACCTACAACATCAGCTATGCCATTTATTGCGACAAGAAACAGTGTTACGCTGAGAACGGACCCCTGAGGGACTCCATTTTCTTGCACGTATACGGATGACAGGGTATCACTAACTCGGACTCTGAAGGTTCTTTCCTCTAAAAAGCTCTTAAGGAACATGGGGAGCCTACCTCTAAACCCCCAATCGTATAGACGTTGGAGGATGTCATACCTCCAAGCCCTGTCATACGCCTGCTTCATGTCGAAAAAAATGGCTGTAGCATGTTGTTGGGAGAAAAATGCATTTTGGATGACATGTTCCAGATATGCCAACTGGTCTTGGGTGGAGTGTCTTTGCCGAAATCCAGCCTGATATTCCCTAATCAACCCACGTTTTTCTGAGACACACATTAATCGGTAGCTTACCACAGACTCCAGGAGCTTTCCCATACAACATAGAAGAGATATGGGTCTATAGCTACCCGGAGCCTGTGGATCTTTACCAGCTTTCAAAATTGGAACAATAATAGATTGTTTCCATTGGGTTGGGTATTTTGCTGAGGTCCAGAGTCGATTATACAGCTCAAGCAGTCTTCTTTTTCCTGCGTCCGGTAGATTCAATAGCATTTCGTAAGGCACCCCATCACATCCCGCTGATGATCTCCGAGATACTGAATGGAGTGCCCTACGAAGCTCTTCCATTTGAAATTCGGCATTATAGTCAGAAGGAACGTCCTCCTCTGAACCAAAGTCCAGGGGAGAACTCTCCTTAATGGTTTTTCTGGCAAGGAACTCAGGCGGATACTCCTGCGAGCCAAATACCGAACTGAAGTATTGGCCAAAGATAGTGGCAACATCTTGAGGGTTGCTAACGTGTTGTCCTTCATGGAAGAGAATCGGAATTTGAGTTTTTGTGGATCTTCCGCTAATAGCTTTTATTTTCTTCCATACTTCAGATATGGGAGTACTACTTGTCATAGTACTTATGTAGTTGTTCCATGATTCATTTTTCTTTTTCAATTTTAATCGCCTTTCGACAGCTCTGGCTTTCTTAAAGGCGATCAAATTGATTTCTGTAGGATAACGCTTGAATCTATTGAAACCCCCTTTTTTTTTATTTTATTAGCATCCCTGCATTCCTCGTCCCACCATGGAACAGGAGTTCTCCTTGTGCGACCAGAAGTGCATGGGATAGACCCGCTTGCTGCATCTATTACTGCTTGTGTGAATTTTTCTACTGATACCTCAAGCGAGTCCTCAAGTTCCGGTAAAACAAAGGAATCATGAAATGTTTCCCACTGAGCGAGTTTGATGTTCCATTTAATTGGGCTTCGAAGCTCATTGTACCTTCCAGGACAGTTCACTAATATTGGAAAATGATCCGATCTATGAAGGTCAGCAAGGACATTCCATTCAAGGATCGTCATTAGTGTCGGACTGATAATTGTTAAATCTATTGCGTCAAATGTTCCAGACGATTCGGTGAAATGTGTAGGCGCTCCATCATTGAGTATCAAGAGACCCATCTCATCAAGCGCATCATAAAGAAGATGCCCCTGAGGAGTGGATCTTCTCGAGCCCCAACTGACATGATGCGTATTTAGATCACCGAATTTATTATTGGAGGTGGTAATTGTCCTATTAAATCTTTTATTTCCGCAATAGAGTATCCTCTACCGTCTGGAAGGTATAATGAGCAGATGCTCGCAGTAATTGGGGTTTTCAGACGCACAGCGACAGCCTGGAGTGGCGTGTTTAAGTTAATTGAGGTTGCACCAATGTTTTCCGTGGTGTATAGGGCCACACCACCGTGGCTCCGACCACCCGGTAAAACATTTCCTCCTTGTGTTCACTCCTGTACCCAGCCAGTAGCCTGGTGGCCCCCTCCGGAAACTTAGTTTCCTGAAGAGCCACCACCAATGGGCAGTGTGTGTGCAAAAGATAGCGAAGCTCGTCACTGTGCTCTGAAAATCCTCGAATATTCCACTGAAGGAATTTGTTAATTTTTGTCATTGTTGAGTAGTTTATTATTAATCTTTATTCTGACTCAACACATTTTTTGGCTGGCTGACGCTTCTTACTTTGGGACGGCCTTTTTTTCGTTCATTCTTTTCAGATGTAACGGGGCCTGCTTCCTCAATACCATCGGTCTCAGATATTGACGAAGGAGGCAGTGGCATGCCAAAGTTGAGAGAAGTGGGAGATTCTGGTTTCCCCTGTTCCAAATTTTCATCCGCCGAAGAAGATGGTAAAGAGAGTGGAATTGGAGGTGGGATGAGAGGGGGATTAGGAGTTGGAATAGGAAGGGGGATAGTGGTTGGGTTGGGAGAGGAAGTTGGAGTTGGATTGAGATTGGTAATCGGAGTTAGGATGGGGGGAGGAGTGGGGAGGGGCGAGGGCTTAGAAGAATTAGAAGGAGGAGGGATAGGGTTACTAGATGTAGTACCCTTATTCATTTCTAGCCTGGTTTTCGTCACATTCTTGGTTGCATCCGAGTATGTACCTCTGCAGGCGTAAGATGTACTATTTACAAGCACTCTTGCCTGCCTAAAGGTTAAATCTATAATTTCAGTCCGCATTTTCTGAATTTATTTTTCGATTTTATACTCATTGCAGTCTCTGGAACGTGCATTATGTGGGCCATCGCAGTTAGGGCATTTGGGAGGTGCAGGGCACGGGTCTGGGTTGTGAGATGGGTACCCACAAACACAAACCTCGCGCTCTGATTTACACCTCATAGCAGAGTGTCCAAACCTTTGGCATCTGAAACAACTCAGTGGAGCGGGGACGTAAGGCCTCACTCTGAGTTTATAAAACGCAGCCTGGATGCTGGAAGGTATCTCTGGTCTGTCAAAAGTTAACATTATACTGCCTGTAAATTCTAAGGATTCAACTGCACTATCCACAGGTCTTTTCTTGCGAAAAAATCTGCGGACAGCTATAATGCCTTGATCCTTTAACCCTTCCAATATTTCTTCGTCGGTCGAATTCTCGAGATCAAAACATGTTATTACCCCTCTTGATGAGTTTAGCGTTTTATGTAATTCAATCTTTACGCTAAACGCACCAAGGGTAGTCAGGGTTAATAGTTTTTCAGCCTGAGCCGCTGTAGATGCTTCAATTAGTAGAGATCCATTGGCCATCTTGCTTATACCTGTGACTTTTCCGAATTCATGAGCTATAAGTTTATTGATGAGAAACGGGGAAACCTTTACAAAAGATTCATCCCCGGTCCTGCTCATAACCATAAACTTAGGGAACTTCTTAACACTGCTGGGTATTTCTTCTAGCTGCCGTTTCCTTCCTCTTTTTACTTTCTTCTTCTCAGGCGACTTTGGCACTGTGTAAGGTACCAAAGTGAACTAAGAATCCGAAAAAACAGGCTTTTGATTCTTAACACTGGAGGGGTGTCCAGAACCATTATGTTCAGGGTTCAGCGTCCCTGAAGCAACCTCTGCGGAAGCTTCGGTGGGTTCGTGAGAGTTTTGAAGGTCAAAGTCCATGCGTAGGTCGCTCAGTGGGTCCTGCTCACCCACTGAGTTCATAAGGGACAATCCGGCTATTTCCTTTTTTAATGTCGTAGGATAAATAGTTTAGGTGACTCAGACCCCTAATCTTTGTCACCGAGTCTGCTGGTGGGGCTGCCACCTAGGCCGGCAGACCGACACAGTTCCTCCCGAAGGAGAGGATCCGTTCAGCCGGGGAGGTGTCCCTGCCTCATCACGGATCCCCGCCTCTGCTTTTCGCCGTTCATGTACTGTACAAGAACGTTGCCCAGGGGGTACCACGGGTAGGAAAAGCAGTAGGCGTTGACGGGAATCAGGTATACTAGGAGATGCTAAGCAGTGGAATAGGGCACTATAGCTTAGCAGAGCTCCCAAAAGAAGTCGGACGGCTCCCATATCCGCTCCAGCAACCCTTTAGCCCGCCCATTTACCCCCCTTTTTATGTAACTAAACTTAAAATTAAACAGAATCTAATGTACATTCATCTTTATAAAATAATATAAAACTTATATTTTCTAGCTTATTTATACAAAGAAAATACATCTAATGTTGGAAGATATAAATGTATTACTTAAAAGAAGGCAGTCTTCTTGTAACTTTGAGAGTATTACTTGGGATATAAAAAGCTCTGAAATCAGTGGTAAAGGTGTATTTGCAAACCAAGATTTTGAGCCTGGTGATGTTATATTCAAAGAAATTCCCCTTGTTTCAGGTGAGATATTAATTACTTTTATATTTTTATACTAATGTTCATAATTTATAAATTATTTTTACATCTCACAATAGGCCCAAGAGTGATTATTCAGCCAGCAGGATGTATTACATGTTTGAAGATGACTTTGCCGTTGAGAGCTTGTGGAAATGGCTGCCGACTTCCAGTCTGCAGCAAGGAATGCGAAACTGCTGATTCCCATCAGCAAGAATGTCAGCTTATAAATAAATTGTCTGTAAAAAAAGAGGAGCATTGGTCACCTTTTTTATATCGAGCAATCACTCCCCTCAGGTGCTTGCTCTTGACTCAAGAAGGCAAACAGATCGTCAGATGTCTGAGTGCTAATAAAAATAATAAACATTTAGAGGTATGTCCTTAAGTTGAGTTTTCATACAAATTAATTTTAATTTTTGTTATGTCATGAGTCTGTAAAGTTTTTGGTTGCAGTCAACTATCTTAATTTCTAAAGTCTTTCTGCATGGCAGACGATCCTATCTGTCTAGTGTTGGTTGGCCAAAGAAATGAGGAGAGCCCTGCTAGACTGAGAAAGAAGAGTCCTAAGGAAGATTATTGGAGCTGTCAAGGTGACCATACACATTCAGTTCAAATCTCAAAGCATAGACTGTTTGGCCTCAAGGTTTGGACTGATCGGATCTAGCACACACACGATAAGTTAATAAACCTCAAGGCAGGGACTACAAAGTCTATTTATAGTAGACCCTCTGAATGTGAAGCAAATATCCTCTCATCCACACACGTTAGGCCTGGCCTGCACAGTCCCGGCCTCATTGGACTATACAGTTATTCAATTGGTTTTATCGTTCTAGTTGAAGCCTGAAGAAAACGTACAAAATAGAAAAACGTAACACCAAATACTATAAATTTTAATGAAACATCTTTGTTTTATGTTATGTAACTCTTAAAGCTAGCAGCACTCTCGGATCAATGTCGGATATTGAAGTATGATGACTCATGAAACTAAGCACATTCTCGTACAAATATAAATAAAACGTATTACCTAAGAATGGCATGTTCAAGAGCATTTACAGGATAAAGCACCTTAAAAAATGCTAATGGAAGCTATATAAATATTCTGAGTGAGGTAATTTTAAGCTGGCAAAATCCCAAATGATGAAACAAATAAGTGAGTGAATCATGTTCAAGCTGCATTGTTGTTGTTTGTTGTTTATATAAATATTTACAATTTATTTCTCTGACAGGTATAAATTTTCCTTGCGTGTTCAAGATGCAATTTCATTTTTGTCTCTAATTGACTGGAGCAAACTGGTATTGTTTTTATTTTTTAAGTAAATTCATGAATGCTTTTTAAACTAATAATTAAAAAATCAGAGAGGACATTATTCAATAATCATTCAAATAAATTTTTATTGAGTAAGAAGTTATTTGTTGAAAAAATTGTTTCATTTGAATAAATATTTTTTATGCAATAAAAAGTTTCATTCAATAAATCATTGTTATTGAATAATGAATAAAAATAAGAAGTTACATTATTCATTGAATTTACTGAATATATATATATATATATATATATATATATATATATATATATATATATATACATATACATTGAAATTTTATTAATTGAAGTGAAGCATGTTGTATTTGTTTTTAGGTTTCTTTATTGAAAAAAGAAGTAGAGCATGAGTTGAATCCCGAAGAGGAAGCGTTTTTAAACTTGAGCTGCAGTGTGCTGAATGGAACAGCGTTCGAAATAAAAATGGAAACTGAAGGTTTGGACTTAGCGATGAGAGGTCTATATCCACTTGCAGGGATGATGAACCACAGCTGCTCCCCGAACACACAGCATTGCTTTGAGGAGAAGAACAGGTCACAGACAATGTTCGTGGTAGCGAGCAAACCCATTCCGAAGGGTGCGGAAATAACTACTGCTTACTGTCCTTTATTGTGGTCGACAATGACACGAAGGCAATTCTTATTTCTTACAAAGGAATTCTTCTGTTCCTGCCCGAGGTGTCGAGATCCTACGGTATAATCACTTTATTAACCCTCGTCCCTTAAAAATGTTCTCTTTTCAAAAATGATGCTCATAGTATCAGCTCATAATTTATTTAAATCAATCATTAAGCAGGCTGTAGTTCAATAAATATAAACTTATAACATAGCCCTTGTAGCTAAAGGTCCTCTACTAGAGGCGGGTAGAAACAATTGATGATAAATAATTGAAACGTAATTGTACTAACCAGAAGTTTACTGGAGCAACAAGTGTTTCTACTATTAAATTTCACAATTAACTTTCAAGTATATAAGATTAGCAACCTATCAATATAGAAGTTCAAGATTAGGGAAATAAATAATTCCATATTAGGAGGAATATAGGAGTCTCTATTATGGGATTTATGTATATATATATATTTATATACATACATATATAATTGACCTCTTCTAAATATTTTTCTCTTTGTCGAGGCCTTATAGCTAAAAAAATTGTTTTCAGTTCTCTTTATCTGACCCAATTCTAGCTCTTTGGCCTCTCTTCATAAGCAGATAGATAAAAAATGTTATAAAAAGAATTGAAAACAATTTTTTGATCTATAAGAGCTTTACGAAAATGTTACCACTTAAATGGTGAGTTCTAATTAAATTAATCATGATTGAATGAATTGAAATTAAGATGTATATTGTAGGTGAGGGTGGGAAGGACCAATGGATTCTTGAAATAACTAGCAGGAGTTGCTCCCCATAATTGCTTAAGACATTAAGTTATGATTGCGACGTTCCCTGAAGATGAACCTATATAGGTACGAAACGTCGCAAGTATAACTTAATGTTTTAAATAATTTTGGGGAGGAACATCCGCTAGCTATTTCATGAAATTAAGATGTTTAATAGCGATTAAATATTTTTGCAAGTCGCGGATAAATACTAAATCGTGATTGATTTAATTGGGATTAATAAGTTAATTGTTAATTGATTGTTCCCAAATCCACTCAGTGTGGGACGTGTAATAAATATGTGCTGATTGTAAATCTGTTTTTTATTTACTGATCATCTGCCCACTTAATCGGGATAGATGATTTGGGCTACAAACAAACATTGACATTTATTTAAAGCTATAAATTTGCAGGAATTCGGTACGTACTTTTCTGCTCACCAATGTACTTGCAAGGGTTTCATACTGCCAGTTTCTCCGCTCGACATCAAGAGCGGCTGGAAGTGTGAGAATTGCGGTAGAATAATGTCTATGAGTGAAGTACTCATGGCGGAGGCAACATTTCTCAAAGATAAACGCAGTCATGGAGTCCACGATATGAATTACTTAAATATTCAGCTGACTCTAGATAAAATATGGAAAATGGACGGGACGAAGAAACCTTATTCAGGTGATTAAATTGAGGTAACGATATTGCATCTGATGTGTGCAATAAATCAATAAAATGTTATTTAATTATTTTTGTCCTCAAGAAATATTGTTAGAAGAACTAGACCAGAGAGAAGAGATGATTCGTGTTGCCATTGGTTTGAATGATCGACTACAGCTGGGAGAATCTCTATTCAAGGGTATTTATTATTCCAAAAAATTGATACAATAATAATAATAATAATTGTGTCTAGAAAGAATAATTTTACTCAATTCTCAAGACTAAGATGAAATATATGATTTTTGTTTCTTACTGTTACTTTTGAAAAATGTATTTCATTGTCCGGAAGGTTCTTAGACATTTTGAAATAGTTTTTTCTTAATTCTTTCAACTCATAAAGGATAAAAAGGCTACTTTTGTTCCTTTTGTTCATATATCTTTAATCAACAATGTATGAACTCAATTAAATATATTATACCTTATTTTTAATACCTCTTTGAACTTTCCAGAATATATATGATATATATATATATATATATATATATATATATATATATATATATATATATATATATTACTTATACATATGGCCAATGTCAAAGTCAACTTTTTCCTAACCAAATACAACTTATTCCAATCCAAACTAACCAATTATAATAACATGTTTTTTCAGGAAACTTATTGCGAGAACTTCATAAAACATTAAGAGAAAAAGAGAGAAGAAATATTCCAATAGACAAAGAGGTGAACTTAACTTATTTGCATTATATATAATACATAAATATATATCACTACGGATTTGGACTTAGGGACCTCAAAAACATATGCATGAATTTTTTTCAGATTTTTATTACGGTTTTTTTCTTTATTTGACCCTCAAATGACCTTGAATCTGATGTGATGAAGGTTAATCAACCCGCTCATTGTAATCAGCGACCCCAAAAACACTATAAAGGGCATACCACTCCAAGTGTTTTTTTAGATCAATTGTTGACCTATAAAATAATTGAGATTGTATGAATATTTTTCATTTACAGTTTGCATGATAACTCCAGATAACAGTTACCTGAACCATATGTTAACTATTTATTAAATATATCAAGGTGGGGGGGGGGGGGAGAAGAAAATACGACATATTGGATACATCACTGGCCCTGCAATGATTGAGAGAAGATTGGTTTATCTTGTTATAACAAATGTATAAAATTTGTAAATACAGAAATTTTGTCTGTAATTAATTGAAAGGTTTTTTTCAGCTCCTTAAAAAATCATTGAAAGATGCCAAGAAGATAATTAAGACAATGAAAGATCCATGAAGATGAAGAATGAGAGTGTTTTTGTGAATAAATTTCTTACATGAAAATTACCTGTAAATTTATGTTATACTCTTTATTCGCATTAATTTTGAAATTTTGTTGTTGACATTTTTTTCTCTGCATCAAATCCTATACCTGTACAATTTAAGCCCCTCACTGAATGGTTGAGACACTTAAGCCTATGTAGAGCAAGTTCAATGTTAACGCTGCTGGATTATGGTTCTGGTGTGGATGGATTATGTGTGGACTGTATGAAAAAAAATACGTCAAATTGAAATGATACTTGTAATGAGTATGAACATGTGCTCAGCTTAAAGTGCCACTTTGGAAAATGTAATTATATCTTACTGGTCGTGAATAAATCAACATGCTTCTGTTGAGGGATGGTGATGAGTGATGATGAAGTTGATGCCTCGTGGTTGAAGTGTATCTTCAACTGTCTGTGTCATGGTCGTCTTTTGTCCTCGCCTGAGCCGCTGACTGGGCTGACTACTTTTATATTATATGCAAGTTCAGATCTGGCTGATGGTAATAGTAGGAGTGCACTCCCATTGGTATCTGAAAGCCAAGAAAACCGAGGGGTTTGCCACACAATGCTGCTGTGCATAGGAGATGGCTGAACTACATTGGTTTCTTGACCACCTCTGTCAAGCTGAAGGACTCCGATCATCGAAGATTGAACAATTCCATCTCAAATTTTATATTCTTTGCTCTGTGAAGATGAATTTGTCAAGTGGGTTAGGGATGGGAGAGAGATGCCAATGTTACAACCTTCAACCACTAACTCCTTTCAACTATCCTCCTTCAATCCTCTAAACCTGATTTATAAAAATTCGCGAAAACATTAAAAAAAAAAAGTTGCAAACTTATAAAAACAGCTGCAAAACTAGTGGAGTTAGAAAAAAAAAACGTCACTCAGGAGCTGCATAACTAAGCCCTTTCCTCAGAATTTGGGTAGTGTCCAGTGCATTCCTGAATAATTTTCTTAAAATAACGTATATAAATAAAATAAAAACATGAATGGTCCTGCTCTTTTACATTTGTAATGGGCAACTGGTTCAATTATTAATTTTGTAATTGATTTCCTACCAAAGTTTTGAGGGGGCCTTACTACTTAATAAATATGCAAAAACTACACATTTTCATCTGTTGTTCTTGATGAATAATAAAAGGAATGGGATACAATAATAGCTTAGGAAGAAGATATTGCGCTCCCTAGTAGTAGAAATCAGAACTCAACAACTCCCTCTTTTGGCGGGACAATGCTATTCAAGCATAGTACAAAGGAAACCTCTCCCCCCTCCAAAAGACCGATTAAGTTAATTTTTACAATACTTCTCATTAGATACACACGACATGTACCGCGTTTCGTTACAATACAACAGAAATTACGACCAGTATGCGCAAATTAGCAATTTGGGTCCGTGGAATAAGCCCCCCCCTCCTAATGAACCAATTTAGCTCATTTGTACAAAACATTTTTCTCTTCAGTTGACCACAACGAATACCGAGTTTCGTTGAAAAATAACAAATATTACGGCTATTATTGGCAAAAAACTACTTTGGCTCCGGAGTAACCCTTCCCCTCCCGATGGACCAATTTTGCTGGGTAACGAACTCGTTCAATCGTTTGATGGGGGATTACTACATATTAAGTTTCGTGGCGAAAAAACAAAAACTCTGGCGTGTATCGTGTTAACGAATATATATGTATGTATATGTATATCAATTTTTACGGGGGTCATTATCGGTGTCTAATGGGTAGGATTGATAAACATTTGAAAAAATGTTTCAAAAATTCCGTCATGTGTGCAACCTCAATAGCTACTTTCCTTCGGAGAAAAGTGCTAAAAAGAAAAAAAAGTCCGATTTGGAAAACTTGGAATAGATACAGTTAATGGTTTGTCTTAATTTTTCATGAAAAATGTAAACACATGTAAAATGAAATCTCTAAGTGAAGCATCTTAGACACCACAACAGGAAACTGACACAAGCGGAAATTACTCCATTCAAGTACCGATTTTTCTGAATGAGATACCTCTATCAAAAATCACATGAAAAACCGTATTTGTAGGAAATTTAATAAGCTTACAAGAATAGACGCTCTACATTTACAAAGTAGATGGGGGGGGGGGGCCGGGATATCCCAACCGGTTTCGAGGTCTACGAGTATAAGAAAATATTTGTATATAGAAAGAAAATTTTATTTTGTTTCCAATATCCTCAACAACGGTTATAATTATGGTCTTAAGAATTGTTTCGATAAATTCCCCAAGTCTCATTACTTATAAAGCGTGTACCTGGAAGCCTAGTCACGCAAAAACACAAGCGTTACATTTGATTCACGCGAATTTTGTCCAAAAAACCATGTTCTGGTGGACGGATTCCTTTCAACCTTTCAAATCTCACAAAGTATTATTGTGTTATATATATATATATATATATATATATATATATATATATATATATAAATATATATATATATATATATATATATATATATATATATATATATATACACACACACATGTAGGAAGTGGTACCAGAAGTATCTCATTCTTCATTTACAATTTTTGGCTGGAAATTTTGATTTGATCTGTAAAAATTTCATAAAACCCTTAAAAATAAATTAAATAATATCATTTAGTTCATAAAAAATATTTTATTTTGGGTGTAATAGCGTTTTAGTTGGCTAAAATTCTTCCAAGCTCTAAATCGTTGGTATTCCATACACCGGAAATGGTCTCTGCCCCCTCCGAAATTATTTTCTATGATTAGGTTAAGCATTATTTATTCTTTACGCATATTTTTCTTAATTAATATGTTTGTGTTTTGAATATACAGTCTATTTTGAATTATCTATGAATCACTAGTTATTTCGAAACATTGCATTGGCAATACGCCTTGATTCTTTACTGGGATTCAATTACATAAATATTCGCCTCTATAATTATAATTTTATTGCTTGAACAATCATTATTTAATAATATATGTACGTCGAGTCTGTTAACTGTTAACAAGCGGAATGCGCCTACGGGTACATTTTGTTTCCCTGCGAAATCCGAGCGAAGCGAATAGTAGCGAACACGGCACTGCGTTTCTAGGCTCCCAGGAATACTTTCAGCGCGGTTCCTCCCTCCATAGGGAGGAATCCCGCTTATGAGGTTGACGTTCAGAGTTAAGGGGTAACCGAAAAAAAATTATTAACAGACATGAAAAGTTTTGGGTTCTTCGGATATTTACTTAAATATCTCGAGAACGTTTAGGAAATCGTGGAAATTCCATCTTTACCATCTGTATAATATTGACGGACCTCATCCATTTCGGGAGTTATTCCATACTCCCCGCTAATTTCACCCCCTCCCAACGCTTCTGATATATATATATATATATATATATATATATATATATATATATATATATATATTTATGTATATATACAAATACACATATACATATATATGATCGGTGCTTTATTATTAGGTTTTGATATGTATATTTCTGTTTTAAAAAATCTTTGTATTGGTTCTATTTGATGACTGCTAACATAATGTATCATGAAGATTAGATAGTTAGCCGTCGAGGTGATAAGCAAAGATGGAATAGTTGGGATTCGGCTAAAGAAACCTCAATACGATTTTTGTAAAAAAAAATCTATATTTAGGACACTTCGGCTACTCTTTGGTAGCCTTCGTCAGCTAAAATGACAAGAAAAAAACAGAAATTAATAGAGAAAAAAGTTTATAATTAAGATAAGTAACAGATCTATAAATACAATTCAACTTATTATAAAAGAACAATTTGGTGTTAAATTATTAGAACAACTAAGATATTAATAAACGGGTAAAGTGAACATTAGTGTATACCTAGAAAATCAATAGAAACATAACATCATTTTATAAACATAACGTCATTTTAGGTGACGAAGGCTACCAAAGTGTAACCGAAACGTCCTAAATATACATTTTTCTACAAAAATCGTATTGAGGTTTCTTTAGCCGAATCTCAACCATTCCATCTTTGCTTAAAATAATGTAGTTTGTCCATGTCTCGTGGAGCGAGCAAGTCCTGTCTCGTTACAGTCTATTATATATCTCTGTCCATACTTGGCACCGTTGGCTTTTTGGACTACGTCACGAGGAATTCCTAAGTTATGTTCGTGAGTTCCTAAGAGTGACCTATCCTCATTTTGGCAAACATAACTTCATTGGGCCAAAGCACCTAATTTGGAAGGACCTTTTTTTTTTAGTAATTAAAGAAGGAGAGAAGAAAAAAAGGGCCGAAAGACTCGTGAGAGCTGCTATAGAACAGGAGGCCAGAGTTTCGGTAGAGCTAACATTGGATTGGAGAAATATGAAATATCACTCCTTTCTAACGGTATCAAGGATGAGCTCCTCTCAAAACATGCTGTCCTAATACTTAGGAAAAGTTACGCCAAAAGCGAGCAACTTTTTTATTATTATTTCATCTGTGTTCATCATTTGTAAATGAGTTAACACTAATTACCATAGTGTTTTCTAATTAGTGATATTTATATATGAATGTTATGTCGAATCATTTGCAACAGAGCAAAGTTTTATTTTGTGCATTATGAATCTTATTTATAATAAATATAAAAATGTAAGGCAATTCAGGATGCTTGGAAGAGTAGGGGCGAAACACGAATTCCGGATGTTGGAAAATCGAAGTTAAAGTTCTAGAAGCGCTCCAGGACAGCAAGGGTAAATTATACTCTATGGAATGCTGAGTCATAAATCTGATTGAAAAAGCATGCTATTGAAATTCAATGTTTTAATTACAATTTTTACGAGAGATTTATGAGTAACAAAATGCTAGGAGGACTCCTTGAAATAGGACATTGAATTTTTCTTAGTGATGGTGCTATTCACTTTAACTTGACACTGTGTGAGAACTAAAGGCAAATCAGAAAAACCAGGCAAAGTGTCATGTTACCTACATCTTTCTTACTCTGGAAAAAAAAAAGTCGTTTTTTCTGTTTCGCCCTTACTCTTCCAAGGTCCTGAATTATCTTAAGGTAGGATGCATGGGTGTATATAAGGGGGGGGGGCGCTGAGGAACCTGCAGACATTTTTTTGATTTGATGGTAAAAATGTGTCATAAAATCCTTAAAAATAAATTAAATAAGATCAATTAGTCCATAAAATATTTTTCATTATACTGCATCCAAAAACATGTGTTTTCAATACTCGGTTTGAGTCCGTAAAATAGTACTTTTCGGGCCTAGGCCCGAAAAATCTTTTTGGTGCGCTAACCTTACCTGCTACTAATAAACATGTGTTTGAAGGAGGTTACTTTTAGATACTGTGATTCATTCTAATATTTGTTTACTTATAATAAGTAGAGTGTTTTCTTCTATTATAGGTTAATAAACAGATGTTTTTTTTTTTCAAATAAAAAAAAGGTGTCAATTTAATTTCTTTTACTGTATCTTTAAGTTGTTAATGAAATATAAAAGGGGTTTAATGTACTCAAGTATGAGCAGTATAATGAAAAGTATTGTTCATAACACGTACCAAAAGTGTGTTTTCGGTGCTTGGTCTAATTTCCGCGCTCGGCTACGCCTCGCGCGTTAAACTCGACCGTGCACCGAAAACAACCACTTTTGATACTAGTGATGAAAATAACTATTATTTTAGGTGTAATAGTAGTTTTTATTTTGTTGTAGTTGCCTAAAACTATTCCAAGCTCTAAATTGTTAGTATTCCATACCCCGGAAATAGTCCCGGTACCACGAAATTATTTTCGGGTCTTTTTGCGAAGACCACATCCAGTTACTTTTGAAGTAGCAGTAGTGATTGTATCAGTGATTCAGCGCATGCGCATAACTCCTTTGCTTTCCTATTGGAGGATTCCGCTGACCAATTGCATTGGTTCTTGCTGGGAGTAAAGTAACCTTCAACAGTGAATTAGTTTGTTTACGAAAAAGCTCTGCTTATGTTAGTGAGAAAAAATGAGTCTTTTACAATTAGTTCGCGATGTTCCTCACGAAGAAAAAGGGATTGGTTTCTTACTCGAAAAATTAATAGATAACCAGCAAAGAACTTGTAAGCTAATTAGTAAGCTTATCACCGAGTACGAGTAACTGTTATAAATCACTACTGCTACTTCAAAAGTAACTGGATGTGGTCTTCGCAAAAAGACCCGTAACTGGATGTGATCTTCGCAAAAAGACCCTTATTTTCTATAAACGCCCATGTTTTGATGTGATGAAAATAGCGGTTGAGGTGATAAGAAGTCAAGTGATAACAAGTCATCTTACGTTTTAGCGCGGTTCCTCCCTCCCCCATAGAGAGGAACCCCGCTTATAAGGTTGATACAATGAAACAATCCGGAAGTGCCGACTAGAAAATTTTGCGTTTCAGAACCCCTAGAGACCGAAAATGATGGTGGTTCAAATTTGTATATATATATATATATGTATATATTTATTTATATATATATATATATATATATATATATATATATATATATATATATATATATATATATTTGTCTGTTCGCTCTCTAGCTCGAAGACGAATGGTCCGATTTTGATGAAATTTGGTACAAAAATCCGTCGTCCAATTTGAAAGGTCAAGTTCGTTAACCAGCGAAATCCGCCTACCGGAAGATGGCGTTTGGGGCGAAATTCGCGCAAAAAAAATCGTAACGCTTACGTTTTTGAGTTCATAAGCTTCTAAGTACTCGTTTTATATGATTCCTGGGCTAGGAAAACGAATGAAACCATTTTCAAGGCGATAGCTTTAACCGTTTTTGAGAAAATTGGAAAAATATTTTTTGAATACCGTTTTTGGTTTGGGTACTTAGAATCATGGGATTCAGTTGAAACTTTATCTGCATGTTCTACTTTCATTAAAACTAATATGTTGAAAGTTTTGTTACGTTTGGAGTTAAGGAAGGGTTAGAATAAAATATTTTATGAACAGACATGAAAAGTTTTGGGAAGTTCGTATACTTTCATTAATATCTCGAACACGGTTGGGAAATCGTGGTAAGTGGATAGAAACTATTTGAAAGCTTACTAAATTCTCTACAAAAAAGATTCTAAAACTATTTTTGATTAGGTTATGTCAATCGGAGAAATAAGTGCTTAAAACTTCAAATACGTCTGTTTTGTTCTTATGAACGGGTTTTTGTCGTTCTTGTTGTAATTTTTGTCTCTTTCCCTTCGTTTTTTATTGCTTTTTAGTTTTGTAATTTCTTATGTTGCGAAAATTTTGTGTGTAAAACAGGATATGAAAAATGAGGCCAATTTTCTGTTGCTAGAAATAATATAAATTTTGGGAACTTTCTTTAATATCTCGAAAACTGTTGAGAATTTTGGTAAACGGAAGAATACCATTAGAAAGCTTATTAAATGCTCTACATAAAAGGTTCTAATGAAAGTTTTGATTAGGCGATGTCAATCGGAGAAATAAGAGCTTAAAGCTTTAAAGTAATTGATTTCGCTTATTCAAAGTGTTCTTTTCGCCTGTATTTTATTCCTTGTTATTTTTTAATTGCTTATAGTTGGATAATGTATTCGAAAATAAAACAGGTTAAGTAAAATAACAAAAACAATTTATTGTTAGAAATATAGATTTCCAAGATTCCAAGACCTTGCAACTAGCGGGACGGTTTCTTGTGTTGCCGACCCTTCCAGGTCAGATTGTAAATCCTACCTTTCAAGACTGGTGGAACCAAAATATAACTGTCAGGGTTCGGTCACTGCTACTTAATAAAACTACATTTTATCGTAAAAATGGTTTTATTGTGCCGACGTTTCGGCTTGAACTTCAAGCCTTCATCAGGGCTGTAAATACAAGTAGGACATATTTAACACTAATATATGCACATATCTATGTAAATATATATATATATATATATATATATATATATATACATATATAATATATATATATTTATATATATGCATATACACATACACATATACACGCACACATATGTACATATATATGCCCACATACCTACACATATGGGGTATGTATTATTAAGTAGCAGTGACCTAACCCGGACAATCCCTACCTTGCATCATCAACGGTCAACGATCTCCTCTCAACAAAATAATAACTGCTTCTATTTTAATCTTTCGAAATTAGACTAGGGATAAGAACGGAACCGCGCTAAGATGAGGCAGTTCCTGCGAGTCGGACTTTATTATTATGAGTACCAACCATTCTTCCTTAATTCTTTGAAGTAGATATTATATACTGAGATGCTGTCGGCATTCCCTCGTGTGGTTAATAAAACCGCGCTAAAACTGGAAATTTCAACTGATTTATATATATATATATATATATATTTTGCTGTCATAAATTCTCCAAAATAAATTAAAAAAGGACACTTTGAAAATTTAAAATAATGGGGGGGGGGCATAAAGGTTAAAAGAATATTTTTATTTAATATGTATTTAAATACATACATTTTGGAATATATAATAATACTAGCTGACCTGGCCATATACATTATTTGTGGTGAATCTTTTTTTAGTTTGATTAATTACTATAAAATAGAAAAAATTAAGGATTTTTTTTCTTCAAATTAGGTCACTAATTTTTGAAAACATTTAAATTTTGTTTTAAAACTAGTCCTTTTAATGTCTGGCTTTTTATAAATCTTTTTATTTGTATATTTAAATGATGCAACAATATATACATTTTCTGACTAATATTCGGAAATTACGCTGTTATGATTAACAAACAAACCAGGAAAAAGAAAGATATTTGTTTATACAAAGATATTGCTTTATAGAAGATAAAAGGTATTAAGATAAAATTCTTATATTTTTGTTGTTTAACAACCGGCATATAGATCAAAACTGATAGATTAAATACATAGTATGCCATGGATACCATGGAAGATAATTAAATTAAAAACTTGTTGAGTTCATTCCAACATTCATTTTTTTTTCAAGACTTTTGACAAACTGATATTAAATATCCTTTCTTGACCAAAACTGCTCTCCACTTAATATGGCTTTGGTAACGCACAATCCAGTGAGGATGAAAATCCTTCAGCTCCATCACCATGTTTTCTTCTGGGAAGATATCTACAAACCATTCAGATAAAAAAAATTCAAATGAAAAAAAAAATCGGATTGAAATTGAGTAGTCATAGCATTTACATATAAAAAAGTCCGTCACGCAGGAGCTGCATAACTAAGCACTTTCCTCAGAATTTGGGTAGTGTAGATTGCTTTCCAGAACAATTTGCTTAAAATATCCTACATAAATCAAATAAAAACATGAATAGTTCTCTTTTAAATTTGTAATGAGTAACTGATCAATTAATAATTTGCTTTCAGAGTTATGTTTACACATGGTACCTATTACACTACGTAATAAATACAAAAAACCTCATATTATCGTATTTTGATCTAACGCAGGAACAGGATACAGTCACTCTAGTGGTAGAAAGCGCTCCTTGCGGCGGCTTTGTGAACCTACGTCTGACGGGCTTTTCTATTGAAATATATTACAAATTAAACCCCCGCTTTCCGAAAGACCGATTCAGCTCATTTTTACAACACTTCTTTCTCATGAGTTACCCACGACGTATACCGCGTTTCGTTACAATACAGCAGAAATTACGACCGGTATGAGTATATTAAGAATTTGGGTCAAGAGTAAACCCCCCCTTCTAATGAACCGATTTAGTTTATTTTTACAACACATATTTACCTGTAGATTACCACTACGAATACCGAGTTTCGTCGAAATATACCAAAAATCACGGCTGGTAGTGGCGAATTGGTATTGTGGGTCCGGAGTAAACCCCCCCTCCTAATGAACCGATTTAGTTTATTTTTACAACAGTTATTTACCTGTGGATTACCACTACGAATACCGAGTTTCATCGAAATATACCAAAAATCACGGCTGGTAGTGGCGAATTGGTATTGTGGGTCCGGAGTAAACCCCCCCTTCTAATGAACCGATTTAGTTCATTTTTATATCTCACTTTTCTCTCTATATTACCACTACGAATACCAAGTTTCGTTGAAATATAACAAATATTACGGCTCACATAGTCAAATTAGTGTTTTGGGTTCGGGGTAAACCCCCCCTTCCGGTGGACCGACTTTGGTGGTTAACGAACTCGTTCAATCGTTTGCTAATTGAATGCTATATACCAAGTTTCGTGCCGAAAAAACAAAAACTCTGGCCGCTATCGTGTTAACAGACACACACACACATATATATATATATATATATATATATATATATATATATATATATATATATATATATGCATATATATATATATATATATATAGATATATATAAATTTTAACGGGGGCCATTTTTGGTGTCTACTAGGTAGGATCGATAAAGATTTGAAGAAATTTTTCAAAAATTCCGTCATGAGTCCAACCTCAATAGCTACTTTCCTTCGGAGGAAAGTGCTAAAACGATTTTAATTATTAATATTATTCACTGTTTACTTAAATATAGGAATTATTTAAATAGTTGGAAGTTCAATGAAACATCATGGCACGACTTGGTCATATTTACCTGTTTTTAAATATAAAAATGAATGACGAGATTTGTTGCCGAAAACAAAACAATCAAGTAAGGTTCGCTGAAGATTTGAAGAAATTTTCTGAAAATTCTTTCATGAGTGCAATATCAAAAGCACTGACATATAAATATAATTCTATTACTTTGTTTGGAGGCCCGGTGGCCATGAGTGCTAAGGCCTATGCACTCCATGCCTAAGGTTGTGGGTTCGATTCCTACTGGGGTGGATGCTTTTCTTTAGAAAAAAAACCTATCCTGGCTAGAAAAGGGTGGTAACCTATAGATATCCCATCCTAAATTCGTTGTCAATAATAAATGGGCATTAAAATTTAAATAATAATAATTATTACTTTGTCTTATAGTAATGTCACGTTAAAATAATTTCTAACCTGGAGGATCATAATGTGTGAGTAATTGTATTTCGTTTTCTTCAGCAAACTTCTGCAAATCTGGAGGAACAATGCAGCAGTGTTTCACATTTAATTGAAATATCAATGGCTTCACCTGAAAGAAGGTGAGGAGCGCGCTCAGCGTAGGGGAGGAGTGTAGGGAAGGTTTGTCCCTACTGTGTCGAACTATCGAATATGAAAATCATAGCAAACTAGCGAACAAACATTTTCAATACATTCAGGAAGTAATATATTGAAAAATGGTCTTATTCGATTCTTTATTTAAGACATTTTTGAATATTCTAAAGGGGTTAGAGGTGCAACAATTTGCGACAAGCCATATCATCGACCATCTGAAAAAGAAGATTTTTCATATTTGATAGTCGACATGGTAGGGATGAAATATATAGAGGATATCTTTTAAATGAAAGACAATATATTAGGTGATAATATACCTCAAGGACAAATATATTAGGTGATAATATACCTCAAGGACAAATATATTAGGTGATAATATACCTCAAGGACAAATATATTAGGTGATAATATACCTCAAGGACAAATATATTAGGTGATAATATACCTCAAGGACAAATATATTAGGTGATAATATACCTCAAGGACAAATATATTAGGTGATAATATACCTCAAGGACAAATATATTAGGTGATAATATACCTCAAGGACAAATATATTAGGTGATAATATACCTCAAGGACAAATAACAAAATCTTAAAGACCAGGCTGGAATTCTGCACAGAATGTTTTGAGGATTTTTCAAAGAGGTGCTGCTGAATTAATTAGCGATTGCTCAAAACATTATTTTAAAATAATGGAGATGACTGTAAAGTATATGCAATTTTCTTTAAGATAAAAGAGTAATGATATAGAGGAACAAAACTTCATTTAAAAAAAAAAAGAAAATTAAACGGGCTGCCAATTACATTGTGTTACTGGGTACACAGCATGCTTATCATTCATTTGGAAGTAGTTTCAATTTACAAGCTGAAGATGGAAGGATTTTGAAATTAGGAATAGAGAATACACAAGGCGAAGAAGAAAGGAGATAGTGATAGAAAAAAAAGAAAAAAAGTCCGTCACGCAGGAGTTGCATAACTAAGCACTTTCCTCAGAATTTGGGTAGTGTAGATTGCTTTCCAGAAAAATTTGCTTAAAATATCCTACATAAATAAAATAAAAACATGAATAGTTCTCTTTTAAATTTGTAATGAGTAACTGATCAATTAATAATTTGCTTCCAGAGTTATGTTTACACATGGTACCTATTACACTACGTAATAAATACAAAAAACCTCATATTATCGTATTTTGATCTAACGCAGGAACAGGATACAGTCACTCTAGTGGTAGAAAGCGCTCCTTGCGGCGGCTTTGTGAACCTACGTCTGACGGGCTTTTCTATTGAAATATATTACAAATTAAACCCCCGCTTTCCGATTGACCGATTCAGCTCATTTTTACAACACTTCTTTCTCATGAGTTACCCACGACGTATACCGCGTTTCGTTACAATACAGCAGAAATTACGACCGGTATGAGTATATTAAGAATTTGGGTCAAGAGTAAACCCCCCCTTCTAATGAACCGATTTAGTTTATTTTTACAACAGTTATTTACCTGTGGATTACCACTACGAATACCGAGTTTCATCGAAATATACCAAAAATCACGGCTGGTAGTGGCGAATTGGTATTGTGGGTCCGGAGTAAACCCCCCCTTCTAATGAACCGATTTAGTTCATTTTTATATTTCACTTTTCTCTCTATATTACCACTACGAATACCAAGTTTCGTTGAAATATAACAAATATTACGGCTGACATAGTCAAATTAGTGTTTTGGGTTCGGGGTAAACCCCCCCTTCCGGTGGACCGACTTTGGTGGTTAACGAACTCGTTCAATCGTTTGCTAATTGAATGCTATATACCAAGTTTCGTGACGAAAAAACAAAAACTCTGACCGCTATCGTGTTAACAGACACATATATATATATATGCATATATATATATATATCTATATATATATATATATATAGATATATATAAATTTTAACGGGGGTCATTTTCGGTGTCTACTAGGTAGGATCGATAAAGATTTGAAGAAATTTTTCAAAAATTCCGTCATGAGTCCAACCTCAATAGCTACTTTCCTTCGGAGGAAAGTGCTAAAAAGGAATGATAGGATTGAAAATATAATCTAAAGAATATATATGTGATTGGGAATTATGCCCAACGTGTCCACTAATATAGACTCGGCTAATGCTACCAGATGGTCTGTTGTTAGTCCTAGTCCTTCAAGGAAGATGGCTGTGCTCTTCGGAATGGTGTCTCTTCATCGGAACTACAGTCCTTTTACAACATATATATATTTACTCTTCCCAAATTCGTCATGGAACTTCTCTTTGTAGTATGCCATGCATTTCATTTATATATTTTTCTTTTCGGCATCTATTTTCGAAGCTTACTTTGGGATCGAGGATATATGCAGTTTTCTCATTTTTGGGAATAATAATAATAGGAAATGCTAATGGCTCCGATGTCGATGCACGGTAAAAAAACAAAAAAAAAATAAAAAAAAATAAATAAAATAATAATAGGATCTCCCCGTGGTCTAGTGGCCGGCACACTGGGTTCTCATGTTGGAAATGTATGTGGCAGATTGACTTTCTTCAGCAAACGGCTTGGTTACAAAATTTCCTGCTACTGATCAAGAAGTCAATGTGCCATAAAAAAAATAAAAATAAATAAAAGAATAATATTTTATATAACAAATTAATTTTTTTTTTTAATGTATCTTTGCTAAATAAAACAGCATAATTTCAGAATATTGTAAGATGTATAAATTGTTGCATCATTTAAATAAACAAATAAAACTAAAATGATTTATAAAAGGCCAAGGTTTAGTTTTAAAAGAAAATTATAAATGCTTCCAAAAATCAGAGACCCAAATTGAAAAAAAAAAAAATAATTTTAATTTTTACTTATTTCTTATCAATTAATTGAATTAAAATAATTAAGCTCATTTCAAATGATTCAAATAATATTTTCATAAATTTAAAATATATGTCTGTTTAGTTTTTGGTCATGATCATCGTTGTGCTTTATTGTATATTAGAATAGAATAAATTGAAGGAGTGTAGTGTTATAGCAATGATAACAAATATTAATTATAACAAAAATGAGGGATTTAAATAACTTAATAAAGGATGATGATCTTAATGCTCTTTTTCGCAACTGAACTGAGTGAGTATGGTTTATTACAATAAGGATTAAGAGTCATGGGCGTATATAAGGGGGGGGGGCTGACAGGGCTGCAGCCCCTCCCGAAATTTTCATTTGATGGTAAAAATGTGCCATAAAAACCTTAAAAACAAATTAAATAAGATCACTTAGTTAATACAAAATAGTTTATTTTAGGTGTAATAGCATTTTAGTTGCCTAAAACTATTCCAAGCTCTAAATTTTTCATATTCCATACCTGGAAATGATCTCAGCCCCCCCGAAATTTCCCCAGACCCTCCGGAAATTATTTCCTATATACGCCCTTGTTAAGAGTACTTGGAGGAAATAATTTAAGATTTCATAAGTGACTAAGAACAACACCACAATTCCTGGCTTCATGAGGCTACTCACATTCACATGCTTTAAGACAATTTTTTATATTATGAATAAAAAAGAAAAAATGTTTTCCATGGTCGTCCCCTTCTTGTGGGAGGACGAGTAGGGGCTCCAAGAAATGGGATCTATTTGTAGCTTGCGAGAGCTTGGTAAAGTTTGCACCACCCTTGGCACCGGCACAGTGGTGATCGATAATTAGAATACAAAAATAAAATAATGCAAATTCGACAAGCGGGAGATCCTGAGCTCTCTCCCTAGCTTATTGGCATGTAGCTTTAAGTTTTACTTAATATTTAACTATTCATTGAGAGGAGATCGTTGACCGTTGATGATGCAAGGTAGGGATTGTCGGGGTTCGGTCACTGCTGCTTAATAAAACTACATTTTATCGTATAAAATGGTTTTATTGTGCCGACGTTTTGGCTTGAACTTCAAGCCTTCATCAGGGCTGTAAAAACAAGTAGGACATATTTAACACTAATATATACACATATCTATCTAAATACACCTAACATATATATATATATATATATATATATATATATATATATATATATATATATGCATATACACGTACACATATACACGCACACATATGTACATGTATATGCCCACATACATACACATATACATACATATATGGGGAAAAAAACATATAAACGTAATGTACAGCTAGAACCACAATGTGCTATAGAAATTAAAAAGATATTACAACAATATGGGCTTACCGATGGGAAGGTTGAGAACTATACCTCACTGATGTGGGATCATTTCTGAGGATACAGGAAAAATTAGGGGGAAGGAGTTGGTGAGGGGGGGGGGGTTCTGGACCACCCAATGAACAAAGCACTTTGGTGATGAAAGAAAGAGGAAGCGGTGTCGTAAAGTAAGGTGTCGTAAAATTTTGTGTTAATGGAAGGAAGGCAGGTATGAAGGGCTATATTGCAGGCGGTATAGGGTATTAGGATGGAGTTTTTAATAAATGGAAGATGTTGGAGTTGGTAGAGGAGATGACTTCTTTATCAATTTTGTCATTAACTGGGTTATTTTCTAGGTGGATAAAAATTGATTCGGAAAGGAGGCGTTTATCTTCGTTGGATTCAGTGGAGAGGATGGAGTATAGGTCAAAACCAAAGTCATGTCCGTCTGTGATGGCATGTCTAGTTAAAGCTGTCTTAATGTCTTTATTCCTTATGTCGTTTTAACTATTTATTCATTAGTTTCGTTGTAAAATATGGGTATAATATCCATACAATAAGAATTTAATGTCTAACAAATAATTTTTTTTTTTTTTTTTTTAGGGACTATCAACAACTATCATCTACAGTTTGCCAATGTTTTATAATTCAAACAGCTCACGGTCGCCCTTTGAAGTATTTGCCACGCATGGCCTTGCTTACCTTCGGGTGATCAATGGGAACTAGTGTATTCAAAGTGGCTTTGGTCCTCCGCAAATAATTATTTATATACTGCTGTGAGTGGAGCATAAATAAACACAAAATAAAATATAAAATAAAACACATAATCTCCAATAATTTATAAATATGTGTGAAAATACCTTTACTTGTTTATAGAGGGAGATAAAAACATCGGTTTCAAGATCAGCAACGCCTAACCGACCGATTTTTCCACCGATTACATAATCCTCTAATGCTGTCCACAGGTCTAAGAGCTCAGTCGATGGTTCAGTACGCATTTCCTCAGGGTACCATATTATTAGGGAATCAATAGAGATTTTGTTCAGAACAGCATCAACTAGAACAAATTCATGAAGATGTAAAGTACGTATTATCCTATAAATTGGTAGAACAATGGCTAATTTATTACCACCAGTATATTAATAATATTAAACAATTTATTAAAGAGTATTAATAAATATTTGACAATTTATTTATTTAAACTTTATTGCCCGCTTATTCATAAAACAGATTTTTGGGACGGGTTATCTACTAGATATGTACATTTCATCTTGTAAATCCCAGACTTCTCCACTAAGGGTACTTTTTCCTTGGCATTACACAGTAGAGACTTTAAAGAGCCAAGGTTTTTGAATGCCACTTTTATTCCTTGGCTACCTAACTGTTGCCCCAACTTGTCTGAAAGACCTTCTATATATAGCATAGAACACCATTTGATCGATGTTTTATGCGACTCTTCTTTGTCCCCATCTTTCCCATATATTTTTTTGAGACGTCTCTTTACCAGTTTATCCACTAACGTTTTTCCATAACCCTTCACCTGTGCTAGGTGTTTTATGGTATTTAGTTCATTTTGATAGTCTCCTTTACTAAGTGGGATCCTCAGCATTCGGTCAACTAAATATATAAAACTAGACAATTTGGGCCTATAACTATGACTCGAGTCAGATGGAATCATGGTATCTGTGAAAGTGGGCTTCCTATATATGCCAAATGAGTGAGCCTTCTTCTCTCTCGTTATCTGTAAGTCTAAAAAACATAACACTCCCTCAACTTCCAATTCAGACGTGAATCGAATAGACCGATGACATCCATTGGCGTACTTTAACAATCCAGTCAATTCCTCACGCGACCCGGAAAACCCAAACAATACGTCATCTACATACCTGTACCAAAATTTGATCCGACCATAGAATGGATTTTTCTTAGTATTTATGAAACATGCCTCAAACCAGTCCATAAACATGTCAGCTGCTAAAGGGCTAATGGGAGAACCCATAACAAGGCCTGTGTTTTGTTTGAAAAATTTTCCCTGATATTTACAATAATTTTGGCGTAAGCAGATTTTAAGTAATTGTATGAATTCTGAAATAACTACAATAAAAGTGGCATTCAAAAACCTTGGCTCTTTAAAGTCTCTACTGTGTAATGCCAAGGAAAAAGTACCCTTATTGGAGAAGCCTGGGATTTACAAGATGAAATGTACATCGTGTGAGGCGTCTTATATTGGACAGTGTGGTCGAAAATTGAAGAAGAGGTGTTATGAGCATATGACGTATAACTCTTCTGAAAGGTTCACTCATTTGCAAAAAGAAGACCACAATAAAGAGGCCCTAGATGTAACTTTGTTGCACAATGTTAAAAAGGGGTATAAGATGAACGTCCTAGAAGGGATTGAGATTAAATTAGATAAACTAATAAATAAAGGTAAAAATCTCAATACGAGGACGGATACATGTCGTTTGAAATACGGGACTGAAGAAGGATTATCCCGGCTCGGAGAGTTGCCAAGAAGAGACCTCAGTCTACGGGTGAACCGCCTGCAGTGAAGAACTGGGTGGGTGTCTCAGCATTAGGTTTTATTTTTATGTTTAACTTGTGATATACTGGTGTGTTTTTTATTTATGTACTTATTTATTTATTTTTCTTACGTGTGCTTGGACAGAAAGTGTGTATTTTGCTGTTTTTAATGTATATTTGAGTATGAATGCTTGTGTGGTTGATTACGTGTTTTGTGTTTTAGGATTTAATTGTTTTTATGATTGCATTGATTGTTTTTAAATGGTTTCTGACAATTCAAATTTATTTGATAAGCTTGTTCTCCGGTGTTAAAGATTATATATTTTTTGTTTTTCTATGCTGTAGAAGCACTGAGGATGGAGCTGTAGACTCCGAAAGCATGCTTTGTTGGTGAATGAAATAAATCATTTGTGGTGGAGACCTTGGAGTTTGTTGGTTTTCCTATTTGGATGCAGTACCACCACCGTCCAGCCAAATCAATGTCAAGATATATATATATATATATATATATATATATATATAATATATATATATATATATATATATATATATATATATATATATATATATTTGTCTGTTCGCAATGTTGGTCTCTGGCAAGCTCAAAAATGGTCCGATTTTAATGAAATTTGGTACAAAAATCTGTCGTCTAATTTGAAAGGTCGAGTTCGTTAACCAGCAGAATCCGCCCACTGGAAGATGGTGTTTGGGGCGAAATTCGCGCGCAAAAAAAATCGTAACGCTTACGTTTTTTAGTTCAAATGCTTGCAGGTACTTTTTTTATAGGTTTCTTAGCATAGGAAACGAATGAAACGATTTTCAAGGCGATATCTGTTACCGTTTTCGAGAAAAGTGGAACAAATGTTTTTGTAAGTCATTTTTTTTTTGTGGGTACTTAGAATCGAGGGATTCTATTGAAATATTTTCTACATCTTGGAAATTCATCTCAACTAAGATGTTTAAATTTTGATTATATTTGGAGTTAAGGAATTATGCGAAAAAAAAAGTTTTCGGTTCTTCGTACATTTTTCGTAAATATCTCAAAAACGGTTGGGAAATGGTGGTAAGTGGAAGGTGATCATTAGAACGCTTGCTAGATTCTCCACAAAAAAAGTTCTGAAGGAATATGCGATGGGGTAATGTCAATCAGAGATATATGTAAGCGCTTAAAACATTAAAAGGTTTTGTTTTGTTCTTTTGAACCGGTTTTTGTCTTTGTTTAACTCACTTTTTAATTGGTTGTTTTTGTTTTAAATTGCATTTGTCAGTAAAATTAGTATTATAGTAAAATAAGCTAAGAAACTTTGAAAGGTATTGGTAATAAGTTTGGAGTGGCTGTGGTAATTATGATGGCTGTGGCTAATCATAATGGCATATACATGTGTTTGTTTTGAATTCTCTTATCTATATAACCTTCCTAATACTGCAACAACTGAAGATATCGTTATTTCTTTTTTTATAGAAAGATTTAACCCACGAGAGAATGGAATTTTATTTCCCATGAAGCACATATTTACAGTTGATTATAACAGTAAAATGAATTTGCTAGTAAAACAACAAACTTAAATGAGAACGAATTTTTGGTGGTTTGGAATAGAGCCTTCTGTGCAGTAGTCGAAGAGTGAGTACATTTTCAGTACATAATTGTATTGACTTACACAGCCTTCCTCAAGAATGAGGATTAAGAATTATACGCTTCTGTGTAAGTTGGCTACTGTCAGATTCCTGTGATTTGTGATGCCTAATCTATAACATTTCTTCGAGATGTACGGAACCGCGCTAAGATGACGCAGTTCCTGCGAGTCGGAAAAAAACAGTCTTCCTGTGGGCAGATTTTGTACTTCTCTTCCACCCGCTATGCCCTGGGGCAGCCTTATACTAGCGGGTCTTAAATTCTGTAATCAAGAAAATTTTGAGTGTACTATTAGTGTTTCAACGCTTGCGAAACCCCACAAGCGAGAATTTACAGACACTTCGGAGGAGAAATACATACTGTCATGTGTATTATTCAGTTGTTAAATAAAAATTGCTATTCAGTTACAATAATGTAACCATATTTCATAATATGTCGATTATAAAGTTCACATTCTTAATATCGGAATTTCAATTAATTACGTATAAAAATAATAACTGTTTCTTTAATCTTTCCAAATGAGACTAGGGATAAGAACGGAATCGCGCTAAGATGATGCAGTTCCTGCGAGTCGGACTTTAGTCATATTTGTCATGGTGTCGCGGGCTGAATAAGAAAATAAATAAAGAAATATTGGGTAAATATTCTTTCAAATTGAATTAAACAACTGTGCACAGATTCATTGAGCATATTTTAACATTTCCTTATGTTACAAACCATGCGGGATACCGTGAGTGGGCATAGGGTCGTTTAGGGACACAACTCCGACCCTTGAACGACAACACTGATAAAATATTTCAGTGCGCACAAGTTTTGAACTGAGCCAAACCATCCAAATGATAATAAACAGTAATTGTTAAAAATTTTCCTATTTTACATTTGTGTCTAGTGGATATTCTTCCATGAGGAGAGTATAGTGTGCTTTACTTACAAGCATCCATAGCACAGTGCAGTGCTTCCTTGGTCGGGATTTTAAGAAATACTTTGACAGCGGTCAGCAAATCTTCAGCATTATCACTTTCACTCCCACTTGTTGTGTTGTGAATTTCCAATGTTTTTCCGCGAGCCTGCTTTTTACCCCTATCTAGGGCGATCCTCATACAATCCATAACCTTAAAAATAAATAAAACAAAATTAAGGATAATGAATTGACAACGGATTACAGCAAATTATTGTATTATAAAACCTCTTCTGAAGATTTCAGATTGGTTTTCATTTTAATTTCGTCAATCTCAAGAAGGTTCCCGCTATCGATAAGAATTTCCTTGTATTCTTCAAACATATTCTAACCGGATCAGAGGTTAACCAAACAATGTAATCTTTAGAACATGTGATTCAAATTCAGTAAAATATTTTGTAAAAGTCCACTGAAACATAACGCAAATTTGTGGGACGGGTTTTCGACAGCTTACCTCACTTTTCTAGCCAGGATAGGGTTGTTGCCTTTTCTTTTTTCGAAGTAAAGGCCGGTCATTTTCGTTTAATGCCGACAACACAAAACTAAAATCGTCTGAACCGTTAGCGCCACGCAGTAGTATTTCTAAAGTGACACAACAAATAATACCTAATAAAGATTCAATTGGAGATGCATACATTTAACGATAATGACCCACAGAAGCCACCACTCCTAGTTGGAATCGAACCTTCGACCTTAGTAATGCGGACCTCTTTGGTAAAATAAATCTTCGTACAAACAATTCGACAAAATTAGCTGCTCCTTGGCGTAAGTTGTCGTTGAGTACTTACTCTTTACATGAACGTATATAGGGCCCCCAATACAAAAAATGCATGGGCATGGGTTGCAGCCCCCAATTTTGATTTAATTCTATGCACGCCCCTGGCTCCTTATAAATTCCGGAAGTTCAGGTAAGAAATGTCAACGTTTCTTAGTCCGTACGTCCCGTGAAAACTGGTCGTTCAAATTTGCACCGTCTCGAAGCTTGATAGATAAGTGAAGACAAATATTTATTTATTTATTCATGGAGCTTCACAACAAGGTGATTTGCTCACATAAAAATAATCAATTAAAACTATATAAAGGGTAAAGAATATAAATTCATTATATTCAATTTCAAAAAAAAGGAAAAGAAAAAAAATATTAAAAAATAAATGAGAAAAAAAAAAAAAATTAAAATAAAAAAAATAAATAAAAAAATAATAATAACATTAATATAAAATAAAATAAATAATTAAATCAAACCAAATAATTGATGTAATAATTTAATGTATAGAATATAACAAAATAAAGAATGACAAATTGCAATAGTAATAAATAATAATTTTGTTTATTGCAAGATGAAAATCATTATTGTGTGTGAATTGTAAGATATTTAATATAAAGACTGTATTTTCAATTTTGAAGCCTCTCCTGACACAACCACGCTCACACACACACACACACACACACACACACACACACACAAACACACACACACACACACACACACACACACACACACACACACACACACACACACGCACGAACATCACACACGTGCGCGCACACGCACCAAACATACATATACACGGTAGGTTGTGTCATATTTTGTCATAAAGTTTTATTTTATGTTGTAAAATGGTAGCAATGTGAGGGCTTTGTTCGGAAAATAATTCAGACATGTGATGTGGTATAGTTAAATAGTCTCGTGTTTTGCATTCTGTTAGTAAGTGTTTAATTGTCAGTGGCCTGTTGCATGTCTGGCATATCGGTCTGTCTTGTTTCGTCATGAGATAGGAATGTGTTAAGTGTGTATGTCCAATGCGTAGTCTTGTAATTACAACTTCATCACGTCTTGTTAATTGCGTATTAGCTTGCCATTCATGAGTACTGCTTTTTATCTCCCTTAGGAGGTTATCTCTTGTGCTGTACCATGAGGCTTGCCATTCAAGACGGATATTTTCTGTAATTAGTAAATGTAAGTCTTCAGTCGTTAGTAAGTTTGAGTCCACTGATTCCCGTCTGCTGGCGTGCTTTGCTTGTTCGTCCGCAGTCGTTGTCTGTCCATTATTTTCGTGTCCTGGAACCCACAACATTGTTACCAGTATGTTTTGTGATTGAAGTCTGATAAGATGTTCTAAAATTTGTATGATAATAGGATTTGTGTTGTACGTGTGTATGGAGAGTAAAAAACTTAACGAGTCTGAGCATAGTGTTATGTTCTGTGATGTAGTCTGTACGTTAGTTAGACCTAAGAGAATTCCATGCAGCTCAGCGGTGTATATGCTCGTGCTTTTTGGTAAGGTGACGAGATATTTTTCTGTATTTACGATAGCAGCAGCACCTACGCCGTCATTCATCTTAGATCCGTCAGTAAATATGTAAACTGTTTCTGTATTCGTCTCTGTTAAATGTTTGTACATCATGTTGTAAAGCTGGTTAGAAAGTGCATATTTATTCTTAAATTTTGTCAAAGTAAGGTCAATTGTTAAGTTGTTTACTCTCCATGGAGGGATTGAAAGATGTCTGTGTGTGTACGTTGGTTGTGTAAAAACATGTTCATTCTCTCTCTTAAGCATACAGCGCACTATAAGCGGCCGTCGTTTTGCTCCTCTTTCAGTGTATAGGTCTATGTATGGATTGTCTAAAAACGAGTTTACACACTGGGAATTTAATGATTTTGATTTTGCAATAAATTTGAGACACATCATCTGACGTCTATTATCCAGTGGAAGCTCTCCCGGCTCTGCATATAGACTCTTCACAGGACTGGATCTAAAAGCTCCTAAAGCTTTTCGAATTCCAGTATTGTGCACTGAGTCTAACGCTTTTAGAGTATTTGAACTGGCAGATGAATATACTATGGAACCATAATCCAGTAGCGACCTGGTAAAGGCTCGATAAAATCTAAGCATGGAACAGAAGCATAACATCTGTCAGCTCCCCACTTCGTGTTGCTAAGAATTCTCAATAAATTCAGCGATTTGTTGCATTTATTGAGGACTTCTTGTATATGGGGTCCCCATGTCAAACGTTGATCGAATGTCACTCCAAGAAACGTTAGTGTTCGTGTTTGTGTTATGTGATTGTTGTTTAAGGTTAAATTTGAATTTGGTATGTTGTGTTTTTTTGTAAATATGATGTACTTGGATTTATCTTCTGAAAATTTGAATCCAGTCCTAGTACACCAGTACTCTAGAGAGTGTATTGTGGCTTGAATCGTTTCTAATGCACTATGGTAATTGGATGATATGACATACAATAATAGATCGTCAGCATATTGAGAGTATGATACTCCTTGCGGAATAAAGCGTCCGACGGAATTGATAGCTATATTGGAGAGTTTGGTACTCAGAACACCACCTTGAGGCACTCCATTTTCCTGAAGGAATTCATCAGAATATACTGAGCCTATCCTCACCCTGAAACGTCTTCCCGACAAGTACTTCGAAGTATACTGTAAGATACTACCCTGCATACCCCAGTCGCTCATTTGTGCTAGTATTAATCTAGTCCAGAGACGATCGTATGCTTTCTCCAGATCCAGTGAAAGAGCAACAGTACTAATAAGAACCCATTTAAAATGTCGTTCTCTAGTCGAGCGATATGATGGAGTGTGCTGTGGTTTGGTCTAAAGCCACACTGAAACAGCGACAGGTAACTTTTCTTTTCGACAAACCATACTAGTCGCTTGTTTATCATCCTTTCCATAACTTTAGATAGGCAACTGGTCAAAGAAATCGGCCTGATACTGGAAGGAGTTCGCTTGTCTTTTCCAGGCTTGAGTACTGGAATGACTACAGATTCGTTCCAAGTCTGAGGATAGGTACCAGACCTGAAGACCTCATAATAAAGTTTAAGAAGAACTATATTCTTATTATAAAATTGGCCAGAAATGGGCAATTTTTTTATCATATCGGAAGAAATGTTGTCAGATCCTGGTGTAGTATTTTTGATGCTGGAAAGTGTCAAGTTTAATTCTTGCAGTGTAAAAGGGTCATTTAAAGGGTGGTCAAAGTTAGTAAGTATAGGTATTGGAGTCTGTTCGACATATGTTTTGTGGTGAATAAAGTCGTCCGAGTAGTGCATGGAGCTGGATATTTTACAGAAATGGCTTCTTAATACATTGCTCATAGTGTACGGGTCAGTCAAGAGAGAGTCGTTGTGTGTGAGTCCTGTTATCGGTAGTTTGTACTTTTTATGTTGTGTTTGGTTGATCTTTTGCCAAATTTCTTTTGAAGAAGTGTTTTTGTTTATGTTAGTTAGGAAGTTTATCCAACATTTCTTTTTGCTAGTTTTAATTACCCACTTTGCCTTAGCTTTCTTTCTTTTGTAATCAATGAGATAACTCTCAGATGGATTCCTGCAGAAGAGACGAAGAGCTTTCTTTCGGTCTTTGACTGCTGTTCTGCACTCTTCATTCCACCAGGGTACTGGTAGTTTCCTGTAGCTGTGTGAGGTTTTAGGTATACTTTGCTCAGCTGCTTCAATAATTAAATTTGTGATCTCCTCAAATGAAGGATTAGTTGAAACATGTAACTTACTGTCAAGGAATTTTTGATATTTTTCCCAATCAGCTTTACGGGTGTTAAATTTTGGAACAGAATCGAAACGTGATAAAAAAGAATTGAGCTTAATTTTAATAGGAAAGTGATCGCTACCGTGACTGTCTTCGCAGACTCGCCACGAGAAGCGAGTATGAATGCGAGCTGAGCAAGCAGATATGTCGATGTGTGATAGTGTTCCAGTTCGGGAGCAAAGATGTGTCGGTTTGTTTGTGTTTAGTGTGAGTAAGTCGAATTTGTCGAGTAAGTTTTGAATTATTCTTCCTCTGTTGTTTGTCGTCAGTAATCCCCAGATAGAGCTCTATGCATTTACATCGCTAAGGAAAATCACTGGACTAGGGAGTTGTGTCAGTAAGTCGAATTTGTCGAGTAAGTTTTGAATTATTCTTCCTCTGTTGTTTGTCGTCAGTGATCCCCAGATAGAGCTCTATGCATTTACATCGCTAAGGAAAATCACTGGACTAGGGAGTTGTGTCAGTAAGTCGAATTTGTCGAGTAAGTTTTGAATTATTCTTCCTCTGTTGTTTGTCGTCAGTGATCCCCAGATAGAGCACTATGCATTTACATCGCTAAGGAAAATCACTGGACTAGGGAGTTGTGTCAGTAAGTCGAATTTGTCGAGTAAGTTTTGAATTATTCTTCCTCTGTTGTTTGTCGTCAGTGATCCCCAGATAGAGCTCTATGCATTTACATCGCTAAGGAAAATCACTGGACTAGGGAGTTGTGTCAGTAAGTCGAATTTCTCGAGTAAGTTTTGAATTATTCTTCCTCTGTTGTTTGTCGTCAGTGATCCCCAGATAGAGCACTATGCATTTACATCGCTAAGGAAAATCACTGGACTAGGGAGTTGTGTCAGTAAGTCGAATTTGTCGAGTAAGTTTTGAATTATTCTTCCTCTGTTGTTTGTCGTCAGTGATCCCCAGATAGAGCACTATGCATTTACATCGCTAAGGAAAATCACTGGACTAGGGAGTTGTGTCAGTAAGTCGAATTTGTCGAGTAAGTTTTGAATTATTCTTCCTCTGTTGTTTGTCGTCAGTGATCCCCAGATAGAGCTCTATGCATTTACATCGCTAAGGAAAAGCACTGGACTAGGGAGTTGTGTCAGTAAGTCGTTCAGTTCTTGTACGTCAATCTGTTCTCCTGGTGGAAGATATACAGAACATACAGTGACTCGGAAAGGTAGGCGAACTGACACCGGCACTGCTTGGATAGCTGTGTATAACCTTATTTGTTCACTATAAATATTATCAGCTACCAAGATACCAACTCCGCCAGAAGCTTTATGCCCCAAGATGTAATCACATCTGTACATGGAGTATCCATGAATGCTGACGTCTCTATCTTGTTTCAAGTGTGTTTCTTGGAGTGCTACAATGACAGTGGTTATGTTTTTTGGAGAAGGAGTTTCAGGTCTCCAATGTGTCTTTGAAGGCCATTTATATTCCACTGGATTATAGATGCCATACTGATGTGAATAGCATATCAAGCGAAATTATAAGAAAACTAATAGAAAATTTAGGAGAAATAAAGATAATATAAAAGCAAATGTAAAAACAATTCGCAAACAGAAACATTGAAAGCTTTAGGTTATAATTTATGAAATAAAGTACAGTTTTAAAACATTTGTTCGGCTTTGTCAACTGCATTTTATCTCAAAAATTTGTCCTTTAAAAAAGCTTTCTTATTGTTTATGTTTGCTTCGTTGGTTTTCAACCTTGCCGTAGTGGAGTGATTCGTGTCTTCACTTTTATTCCCTTTCGTTTCTTTTGGAGTATTGTTCACTGCATTCTCAGTTTGTCCGGATATATTTTTTCTTTCACTTTTCCACGTTTTAGTGTTGGTCTTCTTAGGCAATGGATCTTTAGCTGTCTCGTTTGTCTGTATTGATTCCAGTTTCAGCTGAGAATCGACACCATTATTATCATTCATACTTGGAGTACATAATGGAGGAATATTGATATTATGCGTTGAGGATTTCAATATGATTCCTTGTAAGAGTTCCAATTTTTTGTTAGTATTTGTACTAGAGTTTTGAGTGATTCTATCGCGCTTTGATCTTCAGTGCTTCTCGATAAGTAACCCTATTTCTTAATATTTCTGCTTCTTTGACATATATAGGGCAAGACTTATCCCAGGAATAGTGTTCTGAACCACACAGGCAGCATTTAATTTGGGTACAAGGGCCTTCATGTTCATCTAGTGCGCATTTTCCGCAAGTGGGAGATTTCTTGCACTTAGCCGCAACATGCTTTAGTCCATGACATTTCCTGCACCTAAGAGGTTGTGGGATGTAAGTCTGTAGTCTGACACTAAGATATCCTACGCGAATACGATCGGGTAAAGTCGGCAGATCGAAAGTAGCAACAAATAATGAAGTATTTTTTGGATTTTTTCGTGGAATGATTCTTCTGATTTCAGAAACATTTTGTTCTCGTAATTCTTCCAAGATTACTTCAATAGGAACGTCGCTTATTTCTCGTCAATAGAAAACTCCTTTCGTTTTGTTTAAATATCCATGAGGTTCTACAGTTATTTTTTTGTTAAAAAAACTATTTAGATTTAATAATTTTGGCCAGAGGGTTTTGTTTGTACAATCTAATAAAAGAGCACCTTCTTTTCTTAATGTTTTATTTTTGATATCTTTAGATATCTGGCTTATCCATTTTGATATATTAAAGGGGTTTACATTATTAAAATTACTTCCTCGTTCCGTCATTCTAACTATAAAATATCTCAATGAATTATTTGAATTATTTTTATTAACCTTGACCTTTTCTGATAACCTAAGTTTGTTATCATCTAGGTTATCATTGAGGCTTTTCATTGAATGTTGAATGCTCGTACTTTGTGATAAAATACTGCTATTTAGTGAATTCATAATATATGAATGGTTATTGTAAAGATTACTTTTGAATCTTCAAATTTCCATTTCTTTTTTCTTGGTACTTGTCTTTCTGCACCTTCACCACTCTTCCCAGGCGATGAAGTGACAAAAGTAAGACTTTCTGCAACCGTTTTAGCTCAGAACTGCTTCTTGATATCAACGAAAACGCTTTTAGGCGGAAGTTAGATTTTTAACACCGAAGAAAAATATAGATTTACCAATATGAGCTTGGAAAATGTAGGCTTCTAGTCATCAGGATAATGTTCCATCTGTCCTATGATTGCATGAAGCTTACGATCATGAGTCCAGACCCATAAATGACTAAAATTTTGGAGAAAATTCCGAACGCCAAATTATGAGCCGGAGAGCGGTTAAGCCCCTACCCTTGACGGGAATCGAACCCTCACCCCTGACTATGAATATGAAACCCAATAAAAACATACAAATGAAAAATCCGCTACAATTAGCCACAATCCGTTGGAGATGTTACCGTTACACCAGGATAATATTATTGATAGTTATGTCTGCGCTGCGGCCGGCATCTTAAGACGTCGTGCGGTTCCATTCCTAATCACATGGTGGGAGGGGGGGGGGGGAGACTTTATTCCAGCCGATAGCACAATGGGTTTTCTCGACGGTAGAGGTTAAAAGCGAAAACTTTTGGGTGCCACGAGGCTTCGGTGTGCAACAGAATTTTTGGGAAAAACGGGATTTTCCCGGAAAAACGGGTCTCAAGCGTTTTTCGATTAGACCATCTCAGTTCGTTAACCAGCAGAATCCGTCCACCGGAATATGAGCAAATCGTTGCTCGTAAAAAATATGACTATTTTTCATCATAAATAGTATATAATGAAACTACTACTGTAACATCATATTAAGATATACGGGTATTATTACATATATATGTTTATCTAATGAAAAGAAAATAATATTTTTTTATTTGATTTCAGAGCCCGCAACAGGGCGATTTGCTCTATAAACACGTAGGGTGCAAACAAAACAAAGGAAGAAAATAATAATTATAAAAAATAATAATAATAATAATATGGGGAAATGGCTATACCAATTAAGAGTACATTTTAAACCTTAATTTTTTTTTTATTACCTTCTTCCCTCTAGTTGGAGAAACGGAAGTTATCGAGTGGTTGTATAATGTTATTGTTGTATTAAAAGTCTGTTACGGGACAAAGGGGCGAGGTTAGCTCAGTTGTAGAGCACTGGACTAATAAGCTGGAGGCCTGAGTTCAAATCCCGAGCAAGCACTAAAGATTTTTTCTTCTAGTGTCTTCGTTCATGGGTTGAATTCGGCCTCCCTGCCCGTCCCTAGGCCAACCTAGCCTTTAATTAATTTAATTAATAATGGGTACCTTGGGTGCTAATGACTCCAGCAGTCGAAGCAGCCAAGGGGAAAAATCTGGCGGCCGGAGCATAGTACTGACCACACTATCTCCCTAGTGTGCTGTATGGTCATGAATCAGATACCTCTATAGTATCTACCCCTCAGGGCCCCCGTGGCCTGTTACGGGACTGATTTTTTTTTTACTGGACAAAGGACACTGTTCTGTAAATTTATTCTTCAATTAACTGAAATGAGATTGAGTAACACAAGGCGAGATTAAGTACACTCCCCGACAAAATTATAGGCCACCCTATATTATGTTAGTTTTTGTCATTATTTATTGTTATATTTAAGCCAAAGCAAATACATACTGTTCTAATGCCACTGACTTTTGGAAGAACATATCTGTAATGAGTACTGATCCTTGTTCCCTTTGGATTACCTGAAATGTAATAATGAAATGTAAATATTTAGGCACACAGGTCACAAATTTCACTTGTCTTGCCTGAAGAGTTGGAAGCATAACGTAAAATGGCTCGCTGTTCTCGGACCGTTGTTGCCATGGGCCTAGCAATGCTTTTCTTTTCGCCATAATCACTACCCAGCCTAAGGAAATTTCTTATGAAATGCCTACTTATATTTAAAGTTCGAGCGATTTTCGATATTTTCAAATTTTTAGCGTACAATGTTTTAATCACGCGTTTTCACTCTCAGACGTCACTTTTCCTCTAATTATTACTTAATCATATTTAATTAAACCTGCTGATTGAATTAATGGATGTAATGATCTCTAAAAGTGTTCCTGCATCAAGATTTAGATAAGAGTTGGGCAAACGTTAGCGGTCGCTAATATCTAATACCTTCTCGCTAATTTAGCGGTACTGATAAGAGCCTGCGCTAACGATTAGCGCATAGCGACGGCAGTGCGCTAATCGCTAATTTATTTATGAAATGTTTAATCACCGTGATAGCTAATACCTTTAGCTACAGTTACAACATTTTGTCATCTCAAAGTTCACTTCCGGTCTGCTTTGAGCCCGGGGGCATGCACCGCATATAACTTTAGGTAAAACTGAAGTTTAGCGTCCTCCAAACCGATTTCTTTCAAATTTTGTACAATAACGTATTTTGATGCACTAAACACGAATCCGCTAAAACAAAAGTTCGCATTCAACAAGGAAAGAAGTTATTAAGCACTAAAGCTCACTGTTAGGAAGGTTATAAAAGTAGGCGTAAACAGCGTATTTGTAAACACGCGCATGCGCAGATATGTAACATTTGGAAACGGAGAACTCTCGTTTGAAATGTTCATAAACCATTTATTCAAAAATATTGTCAATTTTAAGGGCATCCTCACCCCTGGGTTTTGATATCTTCTTGAGCGAGCGTAGCGAGAGGAAACGCATGGCAAGTATGCCTAAAAGCGTCGTCCTAGACATTCTTATTGATGGTAAATTTCAATTAAACTTCTTTATTACGAACTTTTCCATAAGCGCGCATGCGCATGCTGACAAATTTAGTTGTTTACATTAGCTCTCATAACCCCCATAACAGCGAACTTTAGTGCTTAATAACTTCTTTCCTAGTTGAATGCGAACTTTTTTTTTAGCGGATTCGTGTTTAGTGCATCAAAATACGTTATTGTACAAAATTTGAAAGAAATCGGTTTGGAGGACGCTAAACTTCAGTTTTACCTAAAGTTATATGCGGTGCATGCCCCCGGGCTCAGAGCAGACCGGAACTAAACTTTTAGATGACAAAATGTCGTAACTATAGCTACAGCTATTAGCTATCACGATGATTAAACATTTCATGAATAAATTAGCGATTAGTGCTCTGCCGTCGCTATGCGCTAATCGTTATCGCAGGCTCTTATCAGTACCGCTAAATTAGCGAGAAGGTATTAGATATTAGCGACCGCTAACATTTGCCCAGCTCTGATTTAGATAAGAAATAGGTGGGTGGCCTATACTTTTGTCGTGCCTAAATATTTACATTTCAGGTAATCTTAAGGGCAAGAGGATCAGTACTCGTTACAGACATGTTCTTCCAAAAGTCAGTGACATTAGAACAGTATGTATTTGCTTTGGCTTAAATATAACAATAAATAATGACAAAAACTAACATAATATAAGGTGGCCTATAGTTTTGTCGGGAAGAGTATTTGAATATTTGAAATAAGAAAAAACACTAAAACACTTTATTTTGTGATATTATAGATAGATCGATTCTTTAAAAAGATCAACCCTTAGAAATCTATTCAAAGAATCGATATATCGTTTTAAAAAGATCGATATTTTAAAAGATTGATTCAGATGGTCCATCTCTATTTTCTACTACTGTACTGCTGTTGGGATAGTTCTTTAAAACGTTTTTTTTTCTCTCTATTTACCTTATTTTTAATTGTTATTTTTTTAAAAATTGCATTTAACAGTGAAAAGAATTTGCTAGTACAATAAGATAGGAAAATAAGGAATATATTTGTAATTTTTCACGAATTATCACAACTAACTAATAACTATTTTTGTTCCCTTACAAATGTCACTGTTTTTTTCCCCTTACAAATGTCACTATTTTTGTCTCTTTTTACCTCAATTTACGGATGGATAAGGCTGCTTACAGATGCCTGTAATACGGACGGCAACGGATTGAATCGTTAGGCGGAGAAATGGAGTGGATACAATACATGGATGACCTTGTTGATCGTATAGTGAGGTTCAAGAAAGCTTTTCGTCACGGGTCCTCGGTCGCCGACACAAGAACGGGAAAGTTCCGGCAGATCCGTTTGGAGGAGGGTAGTGACATTGACGAAAGTGAGGCTCGACCTTTCAAAGAAAATACCTCTTCACTCTCGCCTTCGGCAGGTCCGGCATCGGTCATCGGCCTTCGATGAAGGAGCCATGAAGCCGTCAGAGCATCTGGAGGATGGTGATGCAGGATGAGGTTCAGTCAATGTACAGACCTCCGTGTCGTGTGTGTGAAGCTGGCGTCTCATTTCGTGGAAACTCAAAATTTTTTGAGAGTTCTGGCTTTATTTTGAATAGTTCTAGAGTTCTTGATAAGTTAAATTAATAGTTCCGGCCTTTTAAGCAAAACAAATGGCATAACAAATGATTTGCCAAGTTCACACAGCAAATCATTTTGTTTTTCGACAATTTCCGTATCAACAATCGTCAGAATTCAAAAAATCATAGATTTGTAAGAGTTCTGAGGATAGTTCTACATTTTAGAAGAAAAAAAAACGATTAAAAAAGAAAAACATTTACAGAAATTATGCCGATATATACACGGTTTGAGATCTAAAGCCAATCAATAACTAGTTGTTTTGATTATTCTAAACGAGTTCTAATATAGTTAAAGTCATGTACAATGATTTTCCGACCAGTTCTGATACAAGGATTAATCGGAAGTATTTAAAAAAAATTATTATACTTGTAAAATACGTTCATATTTGTAAAAATAAAAAAATCAACGCCGCTCGAAATTTGACAGTTCTGATTATTCCAAAAGAGTTCTGATATAGTTAAAGACATGACTTATGATTTTCCCAAGAGCTCTGGTACAAGAAATGATGAGAAGTATTTTTCAACAATTATTTTACTGGAAAACTGCATGTGGTAAATTTGAAATTGCAACCACGGCCTATAAAAAGGAGTTCTAATTTTTCCAAAAGAGTTCTGATATAGTTAAAGACATGACTTATGATTTTCCAAAGAGTTCTGGGACAAGAAATGATGAGAAGTATTTTTCAACAATTATTATACTTGAAAACTGCATGTGATAAATTTGAAATTGCAACCACGGCCTATAAAAAGGAGTTCTCATTATTCAAAAAGAGTTCTGATATAGTTACAGACATGACTTATGATTTTCCAAAGAGTTCTGGTACAAGAAATGATGAGAAGTATTTTTCAACAATTATTATACTTGAAAACTGCATGTGATAAATTTGAAATTGCAACCACGTCCTATAAAAAGGAGTTCTGATTATTCCAAAAGTGTTCTGATATAGTTAAAGACATGACTTATGATTTTCCCAAGAGTTCAGGTACAAGAAATGATGAGAAGTATTTTTCAACAATTATTATACTTGAAAACTGCATGTGATAAATTTGAAATTGCAACCACGGCCTATAAAAAGGAGTTCTGATTATTCCAAAAGAGTTCTGATGTAGTTAAAGACATGACTTATGATTTTCCCAAGAGTTCTGGTACAAGAAATGATGAGAAGTATTTTTCAACAATTATTATACTTGAAAACTGCATGTGGTAAATTTAAAATTGCAACCACGGCCTATAAGAAGGAGTTCTGATTATTCCAAAAGAGTTCTGATATAGTTAAAGACATGACTTATGATTTTCCCAAGAGTTCTGATATAGCTAAAGACATGACTTATGATTTTCCAAAGAGTTCTGGTACAAGAAATGATGAGAAGTATTTTTGAACAATTATTATACTGGAAAACTGCATGTGGTAAATTTGAAATTGCAACCACGGTCTATAAAAAGGAGTTCTCATTATTCCAAAAGAGTTCTGATATAGTTAAAGACATGACTTATGATTTTCTAAAGAGTTCTGGCACAAGAAATGATGAGAAGTATTTTTCAACAATTATTATACTTGAAAACTGCATGTGATAAATTTGAAATTGCAACCACGGCCTATATGAAGGAGTTCTGATTATTCCAAAAGAGTTCTGATATAGTTACAGATATGACTTATGATTTTCCCAAGAGTTCTGGTACAAGAAGTGATGAGAAGTATTTTTCAGCAATTATTATACTTGAACACTGCTGGTGGTAAATTTGAAATTGCAACCACGGCCTATAAAAAGGAGTTCTGATTATTCCAAAAGAGTTCAGATATAGTTAAAGACATGACTTATGATTTTCCAAAGAGTTCTGGTACAAGAAATGATGAGAAGTATTTTTCAACAATTATTATACTGGAAAACTGCATGTGATAAATTTGAATTTGCAACCACGGCCTATAAGAAGGAGTTCTGATTATTCCAAAAGAGTTCTGATATAGTTAAAGACATGAATTATGATTTTCCCAAGAGTTCTGGTACAAGAAGTGATGAGAAGTATTTTTCAGCAATTATTATACTTGAAAACTGCATGTGGTAAATTTGAAATTGCAACCACGGCCTATAAGAAGGAGTTCTGATTATTCCAAAAGAGTTCTGATATAGTTACAGACATGACTTATGATTTTCCCAAGAGTTCTGGTACAAGAAGTGATGAGAAGTATTTTTCAGCAATTATTATACTTGAAAACTGCATGTGATAAATTTGAAATTGAATCCACGGCCTATAAGAAGGAGTTCTGATTATTCCAAAAGAGTTCTGATATAGTTAAAGACATGACTTATGATTTTCCAAAGAGTTCTGGTACAAGAAGTGATGAGAAGTATTTTTCAGCAATTATTACACTTGAAAACTGCATGTGATAAATTTGAAATTGCAACCACGGCCTATAAGAAGGAGTTCTGATTATTCCAAAAGAGTTCTGATATAGTTAAAGACATGACTTATGATTTTCCCAAGAGTTCTGGTACAAGAAATGATGAGAAGTATTTTTGAACAATTATTATACTGGAAAACTGCATGTGGTAAATTTAAAATTGAAACCACGGCCTATAAGAAGGAGTTCTGATTATTCCAAAAGAGTTCTGATATAGTTACAGACATGACTTATGATTTTCCCAAGAGTTCTGGGACAAGAAATGATGAGAAGTATTTTTCAACCATTATTATACTTGAACACTGCTGGTGGTAAATTTGAAATTGCAACCACGGTCTATAAAAAGGAGTTCTCATTATTCCAAAAGAGTTCTGATATAGTTAAAGACATGACTTATGATTTTCTAAAGAGTTCTGGCACAAGAAATGATGAGAAGTATTTTTCAACAATTGTTATACTTGAAAACTGCATGTGATAAATTTGAAATTGCAACCACGGCCTATATGAAGGAGTTCTGATTATTCCAAAAGAGTTCTGATATAGTTACAGATATGACTTATGATTTTCCCAAGAGTTCTGGTACAAGAAGTGATGAGAAGTATTTTTCAGCAATTATTATACTTGAACACTGCTGGTGGTAAATTTGAAATTGCAACCACGGCCTATAAAAAGGAGTTCTGATTATTCCAAAAGAGTTCAGATATAGTTAAAGACATGACTTATGATTTTCCAAAGAGTTCTGGTACAAGAAATGATGAGAAGTATTTTTCAACAATTATTATACTGGAAAACTGCATGTGATAAATTTGAAATTGCAACCACGGCCTATAAGAGGGAGTTCTGATTATTCCAAAAGAGTTCTGATATAGTTAAAGACATGAATTATGATTTTCCCAAGAGTTCTGGTACAAGAAGTGATGAGAAGTATTTTTCAACAATTATTATACTTGAAAACTGCATGTGATAAATTTGAAATTGCAACCACGGCCTATAAGAAGGAGTTCTGATTATTCCAAAAGAGTTCTGATATAGTTAAAGACATGACTTATGATTTTCCCAAGAGTTCTGGTACAAGAAATGATGAGAAGTATTTTTCAACAATTATTATACTTGAAAACTGCATGTGATAAATTTGAAATTGCAACCACGGCCTATAAGAAGGAGTTCTGATTATTCCAAAAGAGTTCTGAAATAGCTAAAGACATGACTTATGATTTTCCAAAGAGTTCTGGTACAAGAAATGATGAGAAGTATTTTTGAACAATTATTATACTGGAAAACTGCATGTGGTTAATTTAAAATTGAAACCACGGCCTATAAGAAGGAGTTCTGATTATTCCAAAAGAGTTCTGATATAGTTACAGACATGACTTATGATTTTCCCAAGAGTTCTGGGACAAGAAATGATGAGAAGTATTTTTCAACCATTATTATACTTGAACACTGCTGGTGGTAAATTTGAAATTGCAACCACGGTCTATAAAAAGGAGTTCTCATTATTCCAAAAGAGTTCTGATATAGTTAAAGACATGACTTATGATTTTCTAAAGAGTTCTGGCACAAGAAATGATGAGAAGTATTTTTCAACAATTATTATACTTGAAAACTGCATGTGATAAATTTGAAATTGCAACCACGGCCTATATGAAGGAGTTCTGATTATTCCAAAAGAGTTCTGATATAGTTAAAGACCTGACTTATGATTTTCCAAAGAGTTCTGGTACAAGAAATGATGAGAAGTATTTTTCAACAATTATTATACTTGAAAACTGCATGTGGTAAATTTAAAATTGCATCCACGGCCTATAAGAAGGAGTTCTGATTATTCCAAAAGAGTTCTGATATAGTTAAAGACATGACTTATGATTTTCCCAAGAGTTCTGGTACAAGAAATGATGAAAAGTATTTTTCAACAATTATTATACTTGAAAACTGCATGTGATAAATTTGAAATTGCAACCACGGCCTATAAGAAGGAGTTCTGATTATTCCAAAAGAGTTCTGAAATAGCTAAAGACATGACTTATGATTTTCCAAAGAGTTCTGGTACAAGAAATGATGAGAAGTATTTTTGAACAATTATTATACTGGAAAACTGCATGTGGTAAATTTAAAATTGAAACCACGGCCTATAAGAAGGAGTTCTGATTATTCCAAAAGAGTTCTGATATAGTTACAGACATGACTTATGATTTTCTAAAGAGTTCTGGCACATGAAATGATGAGAAGTATTTTTGAACAATTATTATACTGGAAAACTGCATGTGGTAAATTTAAAATTGAAACCACGGCCTATATGAAGGAGTTCTGATTATTCCAAAAGAGTTCTGATATAGTTACAGACATGACTTATGATTTTCCCAAGAGTTCTGGTACAAGAAGTGATGAGAAGTATTTTTCAGCAATTATTATACTTGAAAACTGCATGTGGTAAATTTGAAATTGCAACCACGGCCTATAAAAAGGAGTTCTGATTATTCCAAAAGAGTTCTGATATAGTTACAGACATTACTTATGATTTTCCTAAGAGTTCTGGTACATAAAGTGATGAGAAGTATTTTTCAGCAATTATTATACTTGAAAACTGCATGTGATAAATTTTAAATTGCAACCACGGCCTATAAAAAGGAGTTCTGATAATTCCAAAAGAGTTCTGATATAGTTAAAGACATGACTTATGATTTTCCCAAGAGTTCTGGTACAAGAAATGATGAGAAGTATTTTTCAACCATTATTATACTTGAACACTGCTGGTGGTAAATTTGAAATTGCAACCACGGTCTATAAAAAGGAGTTCTCATTATTCCAAAAGAGTTCTGATATAGTTAAAGACATGACTTATGATTTTCTAAAGAGTTCTGGCACAAGAAATGATGAGAAGTATTTTTCAACAATTGTTATACTTGAAAACTGCATGTGATAAATTTGAAATTGCAACCACGGCCTATATGAAGGAGTTCTGATTATTCCAAAAGAGTTCTGATATAGTTACAGATATGACTTATGATTTTCCCAAGAGTTCTGGTACAAGAAGTGATGAGAAGTATTTTTCAGCAATTATTATACTTGAACACTGCTGGTGGTAAATTTGAAATTGCAACCACGGCCTATAAAAAGGAGTTCTGATTATTCCAAAAGAGTTCAGATATAGTTAAAGACATGACTTATGATTTTCCAAAGAGTTCTGGTACAAGAAATGATGAGAAGTATTTTTCAACAATTATTATACTGGAAAACTGCATGTGATAAATTTGAAATTGCAACCACGGCCTATAAGAGGGAGTTCTGATTATTCCAAAAGAGTTCTGATATAGTTAAAGACATGAATTATGATTTTCCCAAGAGTTCTGGTACAAGAAGTGATGAGAAGTATTTTTCAACAATTATTATACTTGAAAACTGCATGTGATAAATTTGAAATTGCAACCACGGCCTATAAGAAGGAGTTCTGATTATTCCAAAAGAGTTCTGATATAGTTAAAGACATGACTTATGATTTTCCCAAGAGTTCTGGTACAAGAAATGATGAGAAGTATTTTTCAACAATTATTATACTTGAAAACTGCATGTGATAAATTTGAAATTGCAACCACGGCCTATAAGAAGGAGTTCTGATTATTCCAAAAGAGTTCTGAAATAGCTAAAGACATGACTTATGATTTTCCAAAGAGTTCTGGTACAAGAAATGATGAGAAGTATTTTTGAACAATTATTATACTGGAAAACTGCATGTGGTTAATTTAAAATTGAAACCACGGCCTATAAGAAGGAGTTCTGATTATTCCAAAAGAGTTCTGATATAGTTACAGACATGACTTATGATTTTCCCAAGAGTTCTGGGACAAGAAATGATGAGAAGTATTTTTCAACCATTATTATACTTGAACACTGCTGGTGGTAAATTTGAAATTGCAACCACGGTCTATAAAAAGGAGTTCTCATTATTCCAAAAGAGTTCTGATATAGTTAAAGACATGACTTATGATTTTCTAAAGAGTTCTGGCACAAGAAATGATGAGAAGTATTTTTCAACAATTATTATACTTGAAAACTGCATGTGATAAATTTGAAATTGCAACCACGGCCTATATGAAGGAGTTCTGATTATTCCAAAAGAGTTCTGATATAGTTAAAGACCTGACTTATGATTTTCCAAAGAGTTCTGGTACAAGAAATGATGAGAAGTATTTTTCAACAATTATTATACTTGAAAACTGCATGTGGTAAATTTAAAATTGCATCCACGGCCTATAAGAAGGAGTTCTGATTATTCCAAAAGAGTTCTGATATAGTTAAAGACATGACTTATGATTTTCCCAAGAGTTCTGGTACAAGAAATGATGAAAAGTATTTTTCAACAATTATTATACTTGAAAACTGCATGTGATAAATTTGAAATTGCAACCACGGCCTATAAGAAGGAGTTCTGATTATTCCAAAAGAGTTCTGAAATAGCTAAAGACATGACTTATGATTTTCCAAAGAGTTCTGGTACAAGAAATGATGAGAAGTATTTTTGAACAATTATTATACTGGAAAACTGCATGTGGTAAATTTAAAATTGAAACCACGGCCTATAAGAAGGAGTTCTGATTATTCCAAAAGAGTTCTGATATAGTTACAGACATGACTTATGATTTTCTAAAGAGTTCTGGCACATGAAATGATGAGAAGTATTTTTGAACAATTATTATACTGGAAAACTGCATGTGGTAAATTTAAAATTGAAACCACGGCCTATATGAAGGAGTTCTGATTATTCCAAAAGAGTTCTGATATAGTTACAGACATGACTTATGATTTTCCCAAGAGTTCTGGTACAAGAAGTGATGAGAAGTATTTTTCAGCAATTATTATACTTGAAAACTGCATGTGGTAAATTTGAAATTGCAACCACGGCCTATAAAAAGGAGTTCTGATTATTCCAAAAGAGTTCTGATATAGTTACAGACATTACTTATGATTTTCCTAAGAGTTCTGGTACATAAAGTGATGAGAAGTATTTTTCAGCAATTATTATACTTGAAAACTGCATGTGATAAATTTTAAATTGCAACCACGGCCTATAAAAAGGAGTTCTGATAATTCCAAAAGAGTTCTGATATAGTTAAAGACATGACTTATGATTTTCCCAAGAGTTCTGGTACAAGAAATGATGAGAAGTATTTTTCAACCATTATTATACTTGAACACTGCTGGTGGTAAATTTGAAATTGCAACCACGGTCTATAAAAAGGAGTTCTCATTATTCCAAAAGAGTTCTGATATAGTTAAAGACATGACTTATGATTTTCTAAAGAGTTCTGGCACAAGAAATGATGAGAAGTATTTTTCAACAATTATTATACTTGAAAACTGCATGTGATAAATTTGAAATTGCAACCATGGCCTATATGAAGGAGTTCTGATTATTCCAAAAGAGTTCTGATATAGTTAAAGACCTGACTTATGATTTTCCAAAGAGTTCTGGTACAAGAAATGATGAGAAGTATTTTTCAACAATTATTATACTTGAAAACTGCATGTGGTAAATTTAAAATTGCAACCACGGCCTATAAGAAGGAGTTCTGATTATTCCAAAAGAGTTCTGATATAGTTAAAGACATGACTTATGATTTTCCCAAGAGTTCTGGTACAAGAAATGATGAAAAGTATTTTTCAACAATTATTATACTTGAAAACTGCATGTGATAAATTTGAAATTGCAACCACGGCCTATAAGAAGGAGTTCTGATTATTCCAAAAGAGTTCTGAAATAGCTAAAGACATGACTTATGATTTTCCAAAGAGTTCTGGTACAAGAAATGATGAGAAGTATTTTTGAACAATTATTATACTGGAAAACTCCATGTGGTAAATTTAAAATTGAAACCACGGCCTATAAGAAGGAGTTCTGATTATTCCAAAAGAGTTCTGATATAGTTAAAGACATGACTTATGATTTTCCCAAGAGTTCTGGTACAAGAACTTATCGGAAGTATTTTTAAACAATTATTATACTTAAAAATGCATGTGGTAAATTTAAAAGTGCGACCACGTTCTATAAGAAAGAAAGAATCGGAAAAAGAATTAGAAGTATTTTTAAACAATTATTTGTACTTCCAAAATGTATATTTCTGTGCATATACCTAATGTTAGAATATCTTATAATAAGTATGTCTAAATATCTTTTAGACTCTAAATAACTTTTAAATAATGTAATTTTTTTTAACTAAAATAAAATGTTTAACTAAAATGAAATAAATGTTTTCCTAAAATGTACAACTTCCCTTATATAGTGTTAATAATGAACAACTTAGGTTGATGAAGATTTAATAAATATATTTTATCTCATTCTTGGCGTTACCCGGAACTAACGGCGTGGACGTGACGAGAATATAGTCCTTTTTTTTTTTTTTTTTTTTTTTTTTTTTTTTTTTTTAAATAACTTTAAGGAAGTTTGTTAATAATTAAAATAATTACGAAATATAAAGTACCGTATGGTCAAGTATAGTATGGTGAGTTGAAATTTAAATAATCATTTGTAATGAGAATAACTTAAAATAATTAATGAAATTTAAACTGTGGTGTGGTAAGTTATATTACTTTTTTTATTTGAGAATAAATTAAAACGTGTGGTGTGATTTGAAATTTTAAAGGTGATATTTCTTTTCTTTTTGGCTTTAAATCGTCATACTCGTACCAGGCTATGTTTGTAAATAATAATGACGTGTAATGGCGTATACTATTAATATAATTTATTACGCCTCGAAGTATATATTTATTATTATTAAGGGTAATATGTTTTGCAACACTATTTAAATTGTAGGTTTTCTTTGTAAATCCGGAATTATTAATGTAATTATTATCCGTCAGAATACTTGTATCTATTATTATTTGTGGCCCGTATGTTTCTGTTATATCACATGTGTTTTTACATTTGACACATATGTGCTTGGAAATTGTTTCGTCTATAGCGTTTTGTACATATTCCAATCCTTTATCCAAAATTACGTTGACATTTATACTTAATAATATAAATTTAATATTTTTTGAATAGTCACACATTTTGCAGGTTTGGACTCTTTTTAGACTAGGCAAAGAAAGAAATGTATGTTCTGCTAAGTAGGCAGCGTTACACATTGCATCTAATGTGGTGAATGTCCTAGTATACCTCGTGGACTCGAATAGTGATGTACTATTTAGAAAAGAAGCTCTTTCCATATAATCGTTCCGTGTTATTTTACCGCGAGATATTATTCTCTCTGCCAATCGTAAAAAATGATCATCGGTACTTTGTGCGATACTTTTATATTCGGTGCTCATTCCTATCATATGCGCTGTTATGTGTAAAAGAGAATCGAAAGCGCACGTATTGTGAACCATAATAGTTTTTCCTTGTAATTTAACGGGTTCACATAAATTGCCGTTTTTGATTATAGGGATGAAAACAGAAACATTCGATTTGACACTATCCCATTCGGGACATTTGTCTAAATAAGTTTTTTTTTAGGAGTGCCACATGATTTAGAACCTTTATTGGTCAACCCCATCCAGTTTTCCTCATAGTTTAGCGAATCTATAGCATCATTAGAAGAAGAATCCGATACATCATATATAACTGCCTTTACAGCATCCTGTGAATTTTGATTATTTCCATCTGAGCTACTTTTATATAAATCATGGATATTTTCTCGAATATTTTCACAATCGGATGTTGCATTAAAGTTATTACTGGAAATAGATAAATCCGAAGTGCATATGCTTATTTGTTCCTGCTTCGGAGATATTTTGTTTTCTTGTTCCAAAGTAGCAGAGGAAATATTTTCTGCAAAATCTAATCGTAATTTGCCATCGAGATAATTTAGATGGCCAATGACAAATTTGTCTACTCTCATCGGAAGACTACCTTTAAAAACTCTTGTTTTATATTCCGCAAAGATTGATTCTACCGAAGAAGATGTCGCAATTTCCATATCATTGTTAAAATAAGGACGCATAAGACCGGTCCACAATGGTAAAATGTTTATTAAATCCTTTATTTTCTTTGCAGCTTCTGAATTATAAAAAGCATTGACAACATTACCATTTTGCGATTTCAACGCAAGATTATGAGCTTTATAATATATGTCATTACTCCAATTTTGCCAAGAAGATGGAATTTCTTCGGAATCATAATCGCCTAATGATAATTCATCTTCAGTAATATTGCTTGGTTCAGGAAAATTCTCAGATTTTATGCAATTATTAAGAGATTGCAAGCATGTCTCGGCTGGTACCGGAGTTTGGTCATCCATGTATCCGATGTCTTCACTTAAAGCTACTACGATTAAAGAAAATAAAAAAGTTTGTAACTCGTTTAAAGATTGCATCTTATATGCTTGTGATATGCATCTAAGATAAAACTGCCGTACTTTCTTTGGCGAATTCCGCAAACATTCCCAATTACTCACCATTCTAATAATGTGGCTAACATCTAATCTTAGATACAAAGCAGGCATCACTGTTTTTATATTTTATACAGAAATATTGTAACAACATTGTAAATAATGTTTTAAATCGGCACAATCAGCAAATGCACGTGCTAGAGCCACTAACAATGCGCGACTATAATCTGTCACCATTACAGAAGGAACCGTAGCACCGGCTCTACGAATTTCTAGAAGGAAATAAGTCAAGAGTGCTGCGTCGTGTTTGGTAGACAACATTTGAAATACCGGAACGGCTCGTTTATCTTTTTGAGCAATCATGCATTGATAAAGAAATATATGAGAAGATTGATTTCCGTCAGGTAATATTAATTTCTTTGCGACACTGCCTGTAGCATCCATAGTAAAATAGGCATCTTTAATACGACTCATTATTTTCTGCATAATTATCTGCTCCTTAGACCAGTATATAACGTAGAAAGGATCCAAACCTATTCCATGTATCGATCCGGATAGAATTGTGTATTTAAATTTTAGTAAATTAAGTATTGCATCATTGCTATTAATATCCAAACGATTATCAATTTCATGCTGTTTGGCTTTGCGCAGGACGGACGACGAATATAAAATAGGAGGATTTTTATCGCCAAAATCCATTATTTCATTTGCTTTTTCATTACGCCAAACTGACGCATGTTTTTTCGTATCTACTAAAAAGCCAGAAATTTTCTTACGAAGGGAGCCTTTTAATTGTCTTTTCTTTCTATGAATAATTTGACTATTAAAGCCTGTTAGGAAGCAATCAAATATTCCATCCTGTTTATCGTACGGTTTTTTTAGCATTTTACCATGTAATGTTGCTTTGCATTCTTTACATGTGCCGTAAAATCGCACAAAACATTGAGCATTATGCCTTGGGAATACTGTTGCATTCTTGAATGTGAAAGCACATGATATTTTCGTTTGTTCCCATATCTTTAAAGCAAAAACATTAGTCCATTCTCCTGGCTTTAACTTCATGTATCGACGAGTGGTATATTGTTTTACTACCGGCTTTATGTCGTCCCAATTTTTTTCGGAAATAATTAACAGAAAATTTATATTACTCAATTGTTTATTTCTCGATGAACTTTCCAAAATACTCATTTCATACTCGGCGGATTCATCTTGGACGGTATTTTCGATATTGTTCTGTAAATTCAATGTTTTTAACAGAGCACTGTATATACCTCGTCTATCTGTATTCAGTATGGTATATATATTTTTCGGACTTAAATGAGATTTTAACTCCTCCATTTTCTCACTGATTTTTAAGTAAATTGAGTGCGATGGTGGAAAACATTTTCCATTTGCATCTAAACTTCTATATTCTGGATCTATTAATATTTCCATTAACTTTTCCTGGTTGTACATTTTAAAAAGAATATAATTGTATTATTATTTTTTTTAAGTAGAAGAATTAAAACCAGAACTCTTTGGAAAATCAGAAGTCATGTCTTTAACTATATCAGAACTCTTTTGGAATAATCAGAACTCCTTTTTATAGGCCGTGGTTGCAATTTCAAATTTATCACATGCAGTTTTCAAGTATAATAATAGTTGAAAAATACTTCTCATCATTTCTTGTACCAGAACTCTTTGGAAAATCATAAGTCATGTCTTTAACTATATCAGAACTCTTTTGGAATAATCAGAACTCCTTCTTATAGACCGTGGTTGCAATTTCAAATTTACCACATGCAGTTTTCAAGTATAATAATTGTTGAAAAATACTTCTCATCGTTTCTTGTACCAGAACTCTTTGGAAAATCATAAGTCATGTCTTTAACTATATCAGAACTCTTTTGGAATAATCAGAACTCCTTTTTATAGACCGTGGTTGCAATTTCAAATTTACCACATGCAGTTTTCCAGTAAAATAATTGTTGAAAAATACTTCTCATCATTTTTTGTGCCAGAACTCTTGGGAAAATCATAAGTCATGTCTTTAACTATATCAGAACTCTTTTGGAATAATCAGAACTCCTTTTTATAGACCGTGGTTGCAATTTGAAATTTACCACATGCAGTTTTCCAGTAAAATAATTGTTGAAAAATACTTCTCATCATTTCTTGTGCCAGAACTCTTTAGAAAATCATAAGTCATGTCTTTAACTATATCAGAACTCTTTTGGAATAATCAGAACTCCTTTTTATAGACCGTGATTGCAATTTCAAATTTACCACATGCAGTTTTCAAGTATAATAATTGCTGAAAAATACTTCTCATCACTTCTTGTACCAGAACTCTTGGGAAAATCATAAGTCATGTCTTTAACTATATCAGAACTCTTTTGGAATAATCAGAACTCCTTTTTATAGACCGTGGTTGCAATTTCAAATTTATCACATGCAGTTTTCCAGTATAATAATTGCTGAAAAATACTTCTCATCACTTCTTGTACCAGAACTCTTGGGAAAATCATAAGTCATGTCTTTAACTATATCAGAACTCTTTTGGAATAATCAGAACTCCTTTTTATAGACCGTGATTGCAATTTCAAATTTACCACATGCAGTTTTCAAGTATAATAATTGCTGAAAAATACTTTTCATCACTTCTTGTACCAGAACACTTGGGAAAATCATAAGTCATGTCTTTAACTATATCAGAACTCTTTTGGAATAATCATAACTCCTTCTTATAGGCCGTGGTTGCAATTTCAAATTTATCACATGCAGTTTTCAAGTATAATAATTGCTCAAAAATACTTCTCATCACTTCATGTACCAGAACTCTTGGGAAAATCATAAGTCACGTCTGTAACTATATCAGAACTCTTTTGGAATAATCAGAACTCCTTCTTATAGGCGGTGGTTGCAATTTTAAATTTACCACATGCAGTTTTCCAGTAAAATAATTGTTGAAAAATACTTCTCATCATTTCTTGTACCAGAACTCTTTAGAATATCATAAGTCATGTCTTTAACTATATCAGAACTCTTTTGGAATAATCAGAACTCCTTTTTATAGGCCGTGGTTGCAATTTCAAATTTACCACCAGCAGTGTTCAAGTATAATAATTGTTGAAAAATACTTCTCATCACTTCTTGTACCAGAACTGTTGGACAAATCATAAGTCATGTCTGTAACTATATCAGAACTCTTTTGGAATAATCAGATCTCCTTCATATAGGCCGTGGTTTCAATTTTAAATTTACCACATGCAGTTTTCCAGTATAATAATTGCTGAAAAATACTTCTCATCACTTCTTGTACCAGAACTCTTGGGAAAATCATAAGTCATGTCTTTAACTATATCAGAACTCTTTTGGAATAATCAGAACTCCTTCTTATAGGCCGTGGTTGCAATTTTAAATTTACCACATGCAGTTTTCAAGTATAATAATTGTTGAAAAATACTTCTCATCATTTCTTGTACCAGAACTCTTGGGAAAATCATAAGTCATGTCTTCAACTATATCAGAACTCTTTTGGAATAATCAGAACTCCTTTTTATAGGCCGTGGTTGCAATTTCAAATTTATCACATGCAGTTTTCAAGTATAATAATTGTTGAAAAATACTTCTCATCACTTCATGTACCAGAACTCTTTAGAAAATCATAAGTCATGTCTTTAACTATATCAGAACTCTTTTGGAATAATCAGAACTCCTTTTTATAGGCCGTGGTTGCAATTTCAAATTTATCACATGCAGTTTTCCAGTATAATAATTGCTGAAAAATACTTCTCATCACTTCTTGTACCAGAACTCTTGGGAAAATCATAATTCATGTCTTTAACTATATCAGAACTCTTTTGGAATAAACAGAACTCCTTTTTATAGGCCGTGGTTTCAATTTTAAATTTACCACATGCAGTTTTCCAGTATAATAATTGCTGAAAAACACTTCTCATCACTTCTTGTACCAGAACTCTTGGGAAAATCATAAGTCATGTCTTTAACTATATCAGAACTCTTTTGGAATAATCAGCACGCCTTCTTATAGGCCGTGGTTGCAATTTTAAATTTACCACATGCAGTTTTCAAGTATAATAATTGCTGAAAAATACTTCTCACCCCCTCCTTGTACCAGAACTCTTGGGAAAATCATAAGTCATGTAAGTAACTATATCAGAACTCTTTTGGAGTAATCAGAACTCCTTCTTATAGGCCGTGGTTGCAATTTTAAATTTACCACATGCAGTTTTCAAGTATAATAATTGCTGAAAAATACTTCTCATCATTTCTTGTACCAGAACTCTTTGGAAAATCATAAGTCATGTCTTTAACTATATCAGAACTCTTTTGGAATAATCAGAACTCGTTCTTATAGACCGTGGTTGCAATTTAAAATTTACCACATGCAGATTTCAAGTATAATAATTGTTGAAAAATACTTTTCATCATTTCTTGTACCAGAACTCTTGGGAAAATCATAAGTCATGTCTTTAACTATATCAGAACTCTTTTGGAATAATCAGAACTCCTTTTTATAGGCCGTGGTTGCAATTTCAAATTTACCACATGCAGTTTTCCAGTAAAATAATTGTTGAAAAATACTTCTCATAATTTCTTGTACCAGAACTCTTTAGAAAATCATAAGTCATGTCTTTAACTACATCAGAACTCTTTTGGAATAATCAGAACTCCTTCTTATAGGCCGTGGTTTCAATTTTAAATTTACCACATGCAGTTTTACAGTATAATAATTGTTAAAAAATACTTCTCATCATTTCATGTACCAGAACTCTTGGGAAAATCATAAGTCATGTCTTTAACTATATCAGAACTATTTTGGAATAATCAGAACTCCTTCTTATAGACCGTGGTTGCAATTTCAAATTTACCACATGCAGTTTTCAAGTATAATAATTGCTGAAAAATACTTCTCATCACTTCTTGTACCAGAACTCTTGGGAAAATCATAAGTCATGTCAGTAACTATATCAGAACTCTTTTGGAATAATGAGAACTCCTTTTTATAGGCCGTGGTTGCAATTTCAAATTTATCACATGCAGTTTTCAAGTATAATAATTGTTGAAAAATACTTCTCATCATTTCTTGTCCCAGAACTCTTTGGAAAATCATAAGTCATGTCTTTAACTATATCAGAACTCTTTTGGAATAATCAGAACTCCTTTTTATAGGCCGTGGTTGCAATTTCAAATTTATCACATGCAGTTTTCAAGTATAATAATTGTTGAAAAATACTTCTTTTCACTTCTTGTACCAGAACTCTTGGGAAAATCATAAGTCATGTCTTTAACTATATCAGAACTCTTTTGGAATAATCAGAACGCCTTCTTATAGGCCGTGGTTGCAATTTTAAATTTACCACATGCAGTTTTCAAGTATAATAATTGTTGAAAAATACTTCTCATCATTTCTTGTACCAGAACTCTTGGGAAAATCATAAGTCATGTCTTTAACTATATCAGAACTCTTTTGGAATAATCAGAACTCCTTTTTATAGGCCGTGGTTGCAATTTTAAATTTACCACATGCAGTTTTCAAGTATAATAATTGTTGAAAAATACTTCTCATCATTTCTTGTACCAGAACTCTTGGGAAAATCATAAGTCATGTCTTTAACTATATCAGAACTCTTTTGGAATAATCAGAACTCCTTTTTATAGGCCGTGGTTGCAATTTCAAATTTATCACATGCAGTTTTCAAGTATAATAATTGTTGAAAAATACTTCTCATCATTTCTTGTACCAGAACTCTTGGGAAAATCATAAGTCATGTCTTTAACTATATCAGAACTCTTTTGGAATAATCAGAACTCGTTCTTATAGACCGTGGTTGCAATTTAAAATTTACCACATGCAGATTTCAAGTATAATAATTGTTGAAAAATACTTTTCATCATTTCTTGTACCAGAACTCTTGGGAAAATCATAAGTCATGTCTTTAACTATATCAGAACTCTTTTGGAATAATCAGAACTCCTTTTTATAGGCCGTGGTTGCAATTTCAAATTTACCACATGCAGTTTTCCAGTAAAATAATTGTTGAAAAATACTTCTCATAATTTCTTGTACCAGAACTCTTTAGAAAATCATAAGTCATGTCTTTAACTACATCAGAACTCTTTTGGAATAATCAGAACTCCTTCTTATAGGCCGTGGTTTCAATTTTAAATTTACCACATGCAGTTTTCCAGTATAATAATTGTTAAAAAATACTTCTCATCATTTCATGTACCAGAACTCTTGGGAAAATCATAAGTCATGTCTTTAACTATATCAGAACTCTTTTGGAATAATCAGAACTCCTTCTTATAGACCGTGGTTGCAATTTCAAATTTACCACATGCAGTTTTCAAGTATAATAATTGCTGAAAAATACTTCTCATCACTTCTTGTACCAGAACTCTTGGGAAAATCATAAGTCATGTCAGTAACTATATCAGAACTCTTTTGGAATAATGAGAACTCCTTTTTATAGGCCGTGGTTGCAATTTCAAATTTATCACATGCAGTTTTCAAGTATAATAATTGTTGAAAAATACTTCTCATCATTTCTTGTCCCAGAACTCTTTGGAAAATCATAAGTCATGTCTTTAACTATATCAGAACTCTTTTGGAATAATCAGAACTCCTTTTTATAGGCCGTGGTTGCAATTTCAAATTTATCACATGCAGTTTTCAAGTATAATAATTGTTGAAAAATACTTCTCATCACTTCTTGTACCAGAACTCTTGGGAAAATCATAAGTCATGTCTTTAACTATATCAGAACTCTTTTGGAATAATCAGAACTGTCAAATTTCGAGCGGCGTTGAATTTTTTATTTTTACAAATATGAACGTATTTTACAAGTATAATAATTTTTTTAAAATACTTCCGATTAATCCTTGTATCAGAGCTGGTCGGAATATCATTGTGCATGACTTTAACTATATTAGAACTCGTTTAGAATAATCAAAACAACTAGTTATTGATTGGCTTTAGATCTCAAACCGTGTGTATATCGGGATAATTTCTGTAAATGTTTTTCTTTTTTAATCGTTTTTTTTCTTCTAAAATGTAGAACTATCCGTAGAACTCTTACAAATCTATGATTTTTTGAATTCTGACGATTGTTGATACGGAAATTGTCGAAAAACAAAATGATTTGCTGTGTGAACTTGGCAAATCATTTGTTATGCCATTTTTTTTGCTTTAAAGGCCGGAACTATTAATTTCACTTATCAAGAACTCTAGAACTATTCAAAATAAAGCCAGAACTCTCAAAAAATTTTGAGTTTCCACGAAATGAGACGCCAGCTTCACACACACCTCCGTGTCGCATGATCTGCACAAAACTCCGCAAATTACACTTGTCTACAAAAGAAAATAATGTTTTGAGTGTGCTGAATCCAAACATGACATATTTGTCCAACCCAGACAGTTTGCTTCCAAAATATGAGGGCTGTTCACTTAAAATTTCCGTCGCGCAGGAGCTGCATAGCTAAGCACATCTCTCAGAAAAGTATTAGTTTACGTGAGCTTTATGAAGAATGTGCTTAAAATAGTGTATATAAATACAAAACAAAACATAAACAGTTTTACTAAATTGTTAATTCTTTTCTGAAGTAAACCCCAAATTCTAATTGAGCGATTTGGCTAATATTAGAACACATATTCCTCATTGGCTGGTTACGATATCTATCTGTTTCGTTGGGAGGAAGTAAAAATAACGGCCGGCAAGGACTAATTGAGTCATAAAAAGATAACCTCATTTAAACGTGATGTTTTCCAAATATGCTGCTACTCAATGACTTGAGAGTTTCTTAGGCTAGTAGTGTAAAGGAGACAGACTTCCGAAAGATATTTGAAATTTGTTTCTGGCTATTGAAACTAGGCAAAAGGCGGAAGACCAATAACTGGGCAAAGTAACGAACTCAAATAAATTGTCAAAAGACAGTAGGTCAATAAATGGGCAAAATACAGATGACCATAATACGTTTGTATAGGTCCAAAAAAAATTTATCATTAACTGACCCTTTGCTCAAATTTATAGGATTATCGAAAAAGACGGAAGGTCAATAAAATTACACCACACGCTTTCACACTTTTTATTTTAACTTCCATAGATGTATCGCACCATTCTGGCGCCTCTTCAGGGGATATGCTTTAAAACACAACTTGAGGAGGAGAATCTTCCACTAGCAGGGCCTCGTCTAGACTGGTCATTGACTGAACGTATCCAATATAGGGTATAAAATAGTCAGATGATCGATAATCGATCTGTCATATTTTTAAAATTAATTTTAATTTTTAGGTGAAATATATAGTCATATAACCTTTTTTTTTTTTTTATTATTATTTTTTTTTTTTATTATTTTTTTTTTTAAAACATTACAAAAAACCCTCCTTTTTCGTATTATTAATCAAATAAATTAATGAAAATATTATTAAGATGCTTTAAGGCATATTCTCCTGAAGAGGCCAGAGTGTGAAAGTGTGTGGCGTGTATTATTGACCTTCCGCCTTTTTCGATAATCCCCCCCCAAAAAAAATTGTTTTGTTTGTTTGTTTCTTTATACAATTTTTGTCATTTTTTTTCCTAATGTAAAGACAGGAGTTGTAATACCAAAGTTTTTGTGCACGATCCCACCTATTGAGTTCATTGGGTTTGAGAAAAAACGGAAAGAAAATATTCAAGTGGTCTTGGCAGTCATATTGAACTTTTGCCCGTGAATTTGTCGGCAGGAAAAAACTCCTGTAGCCTTGAAATTGCTCCTAGAATCAACATTTTCCACGCGTCACGCAGCCATCGCGTCCAGTTCACGTGACAAGATAGAATAGAAACCGAAAGCTCTCCCCCTCCCTCCTCCCGCCTCTCCTACGTCCTGGACATAAGTATCGAGCAATTAGTGTTGTTTATGGGAGTATTAGTGTGTAATTGGGGTATAAGGAGATAGTACAAGGCTCGTGTGGTGGGAAACAGAGCTTGTCAGGAGTCCTTACTTTACGCTTCATGATCGGGCTTTCTTAGAGACTCTCATGGTCTTGGCTTTACATTTCGGCAGGATGTTTGGGGCTTATGAGGAGGTATTAGAATGGCATGAAACATGAATAATGTTCAAATTGGAAATATATCTTTTGGGAATTTAGAATGACATAGTTTCAAGCACACTGTCAGTAAATGTTTGACACTAGCTGTTACCCGGCGTGCTATGCTACACCTACTTTCTGAAACTATAAAAACAAAAATAAATTAGAAACCAAATAATTAATATTAAAATCTAATAACGCAAATCTGTAACTATTTGGGTTCATTGTTTCGAACTCGTGATATCCGAACTGTAAGTCATAGACGATTTTAACCTAGCCTATGACTCTCCCCGTGTCAAGGTCTACCTGCCTGCCACGTTTGGTCAAAATCGGTCAACCGGCGTGGAATTGTATAAGGAACTACACACAGGCAGACAGCTGGTAGACGTTTTTGAGGTAGCCTACGAGACTTCCCGTATTAAGACCTACCAGTATTCTAAGTTTGGTCAAAATCGGTCAAACGGTGTGGATTTTTATATATATAGATTAAGCCTATTTTTTTTTTTTTTTTTTTTTTTTTTTTTAAATCCTGACCAATAGCACTGTTTTAAATAAATTATAGATTGTCTAATACACTTGCATTATTGCTAATACATTTTTGGATTCTTTTTCCTCAATTCCTTAGGACCATTGGCGATTTTTAATAAAAGGTAAAATAAGGGAATTATGTGATCTACTATATATTTGTCAAATACCACTCACTCACTCACTCATCTATCAACGCCCAGCCCAAACCGCTCGACAGAAAATTTTGAAATTTTGCATGGACACTCCCTATATAACGTAGGCGCTCGCTAAGAAAGGATTTTTTGATATTCGTATTTTTAAGCATTTTTAGGGGGGTTTAAAGTTTGAGTTGGTTAGAGAATGCAAGCCTAGGCAGCCTGCGTTGCTAGGACGATAAAGAACAGCTGTCACCTTACATTATCTATCTCATAGTTTTATTTCTAATTGAGGTTAATTTCAACTATGATGGCAGACCTTGAATTACTAGAAATTAACTGTCCCTCATAGAGTTTTAATTGCGTTTCTTTTCTGCCTGTCCCCGTCAGATAGGCTTGCCTTATTTTTGGAGAGTTAAACCGAGACACATTAATATGGGATGGGCATACCAGAGGGGGGGGGGGATAAAAAGAGTACAAATTATAAGCAAAATGGTTGGTGAGTTTTAAGCCTAGCAAGTAACGGGAAGGGGGGATCCTGAACTGTTAGTCTACCCAAACCTTAAAAATAAGAACGGAACATTTTTTGCTACTTGATTTTCTTAAAAAAATCTCTCAGCCAAATAGTAGTGTCTGGCAGCTGGCAGCGATGTGCAGGTAGTTCCAGCGTTTTACAGTTAGATTACTTCTCATATCTTTGACACTGTGAGCAGTAGTAAAAATGTTGATTGTAGAAAAGTAACCGATTTATAAAAGATTCTTACAAACATGAATTCATTACTTTTTACATCTTACAGCCTTTTCCGGGACATTGATAAAACCGGGCGGGACACCGAAACAATTGCAAAATACCGGGACAGTCCCGGTCAAACCGTGATGTATGGTAAGCCTATCCTTAGAGTTTTCTAGGTGAGGCAATAATATCCGGAACCCTTGCACAGCCTCCTCGCCTATAACCTTGGTAATGCTCGCAAATATAATGGGTGTTTCCAAATAACTTTTTGGAAACATAAACTTTTAAATTTTAACGCCCATTGAATAACATATAGTATGACGGGAACCGTGCTATAATAAACTGCACAAAATTGTATAGTAACGTAATTTTAATGAAACATTATTGAACGCAATAAAATAACTACTTATCTGCCGTGACGAAGCACGGGTATTCAGCTAGTAATAAATAAAAATTAAATCAAGAAATGGTACCAGAATAAATTAAAATAATAGCATCAACTTAATATCCAACATCCACACCTAACAGCCAATAAATAACTTTTAATCTAATATATAAAATTCTCGTGTCACAGTTTCAGTGTTTATACTCCTCCGAAATGGCTTAAATGATTTTGATGAAATTTAATATTTATATTTAGTAGGTCTGAGAATAGGTTTATAACAAATTTTTATACCCCTATGTAGCTCACCCCAAAAAATTGTTAATAATTTTTCGACGTTTTTTTAAAATTTTTTTATTATGTAGCATTAAAAAATACATATAACCCTAAATTTTCAACATTCTAACACCAATCCACATTTTATAATAACGATATTAGTACTTTAATCGTAATATTTATTTATTTAAATTTTATCGTCCATTTGTTATTAACTACGAATTTTAGGACGGGTTATCTATAGGTAACCACCCTTTTCTAGCCAGGATAGGAGTGATGCCTTTTCTTTTTTCGCCACCGCCCCTAGTGGGAATCGAACCCACGACCTTTGGCACGGAGTGTTGAGAGCTCACGCCTTAACGGGGAAGGTCCGGTGCTCCCCAGTGTCATGAAACCTTACTATACAGTACTCAGATATAAGTTAAAGTTTAATCGTAATAAATACATTTTATAATCCTTTTTAAAGATCATATGATATTTTCACAAAGAGAAATATGGCTCCATATTCTAACATGTTCCTGAAGTTAATTACAACATTTAATTCATGTTTCCAAGTGGCATCATTCGGAGCAACGGAAATAGTTAAACATAATGCTGCAAATGGTCAAAAATTGATTTCAACATTCAAAATCAAAGGTCAAGTTATTTCAACGTGGGATCATCGCTGCCAATGCCAAACGAACCACATCAATTTTTACAAATTTACTTTATGAGAGTTGAGGACTCCGAAAGCGCACTCGTGGATGCACGTTGGGGCTACATTAACCTCAATTCACGGTTTGCAAGGCGCATCGTCAGTGAGCTGGACGATCTATTGAATGAGCAGAATGAATTGTTGAAGACATTTAAATCACACATGCACAAATTACAAAGTAATAATCACGCTATCATCAACCCTGAAAAAGAACCATCTGGAGAGTACATTCAACTCACCTGCTGTTGACAACGTTTCTGGAATCATGTTTGGTGACCGTAAAGCTATGCAAGAAATCGTGCTTCGAAGAAGAAATAATAATCTTGAAATCAATGCTGTTACACACCATTCATACGACGCTATCCAATAGCCGCTATATTCTGGAAGGAATGAAACGGATAACGAATAAATATTAAACAACGAGATCCCTTAACAGGTACAGGACTAATATTTGACTACCAAATTATACACTACAAATAGCGTATATGGCAAAACAACGTTTGGTAAAAATGAAGTTTCTTTCAAATTTTGTACAATAACGTATTTTGATGCACTAAACACGAATACGTTAAAAAAAAACCTTCGCATTTAACTAGGAAAGAAGTTATTAAGCAATAAAGTTAATAGAATAATTAATAGAATTCTATTAATATTAGCGAGTTGGATTGACTGGGGTTTTGTTATCTTCTTGAGCGAGCGTTGCGAGCGGAAACGCATAGCACGTATACCCTTAAGCGACAGGTGACGACAGGTCAGGATGCCGTTAAAATTAACAATATTTTTGAATAAATGGTTTCTGAACATTTCAAATGAGAGTTCTCTGTTTCACAATGTTACATATCTGCGCATGCGCGTGTTTACAAATAAGCTGTTGACGCCTAGTTTTATAACCTTCCTAAAAGTCAACTTTAGTGCTTAATATTACATTCTATTAGAATTCTATTAATTTTAGCGAGTTGGATTGACTGGGGTTTTGTTATCTTCTTGATGCGGAAACGCATAGCATGTATGCCTTAAAGTCGTCATTTATGCCTTAAAGTCGTCACAAATTTAGTTGTTAACATTAGCTCTCATAACCCGCATAACAGTGAACTTTAGTGCTTATTACTTCTTTCGTAGTTAAATGCGAAGGTTTTTTTTTAACGTATTCGTGTTTAGTGCATCAAAATACGTTATTGTACAAAATTTGAAAGAAATCGGTTTTGAGGACGTAAAACTTAATTTTTACCCAACGTTTGCCGGGTCAGCTAGTAATAAATATAATGAACTAGCTGACTACCCGTGCTTCACCACGGCCGATAAGTAGTTTTTAGATTGCGTTAAATAAGGTATGATCAAAATTAACGCTACTACATAATTTTGTACAGCTTATTATTGCACGGACTTTAGAGTTACCCAGGAAACAACATTTGGAGGGAACCGTGCGTGTTTCCGTTGAGGAGTAAAAAAAAAATACAACAACCACATAAAAAGTTAGGTAAACGGAGGCAAATACACGTTAAAAAGAATAAAACTAACCACTTTGAAGTTTTAAGCACTTATCTCTTCGATTGACATCGCCACACCGAGCATTAGAACAGAATCTTTTTTGTAGAGAATTTAGGGTAAAAATGAAGTTTTACGCCCTCAAAACCGATTTCTTTCAAATTTTGTACAATAACGTATTTTGATGCACTAAACACGAATACGTTAAAAAAAAAAAACAAAAAAAACCTTCGCATTTAACTAGGAAAGAAGTTATTAAGCACTAAAGTTCACTGTTATGCGGGTTATGAGAGCTAATGTAAATAACTAAATTTGTGACGACTTTAAGGCATACATGCTATGCGTTTCCGCTCGCTACGCTCGCTCAAGAAGATAACAAAACCCCAGTTAATCCAACTCGCTAAAATTAATAGAATTCTAATAGAATATAATATTAAGCACTAAAGTTCACTATTAGGAAGGTTATAAAACTAGGCGTCAACAGCGTATTTGTAAACTCGCGCATGCGCAGATATGTAACATTGGGAAACAGAGAACTGTCATTTGAAATGTTCAGAAACCATTTATTCAAAAATATTGTTAATTTTAAGGGCATCCTCACCCGTCATCACCTGTCGCTTAAGGGTATACGTGCTATGCGTTTTCGCTCGCAACGCTCGCTCAAGAAGATAACAAAACCCCAGTCAATCCAACTCGCTAATATTAATAGAATTCTATTAATTATTCTATTAACTTTAGTGCTTAATAACTTCTTTCCTAGTTAAATGCGAAGGTTTTTTTCAACGTATTCGTGTTTAGTGCATCAAAATACGTGATTGTACAAAATTTGAAAGAAATCGGTTTTGAGGGTGTGAAACTTCATTTTTACCGAATTTAGTAAACTTCCGAATAGCCGCCTTCCACTTACTACGATTTTTCTAGTAAACGGATTCAGCTGGTTAATGAACTTGACCTTTCAAATGAGAAGAAAGATTTTTGTGCCCAATGTCATCAAAATCGGACCATTTTTGAGCCGATGAGAAACTTCTTAATAATTCAAACCCCCCTAAAAGTACTTAAACATTTGAATATCAAAAAAACCTTTCTAAGCGAGTGTTTAAATTCTAAACGGATTGTCCACGCAAAATTTCAAATTTTTGTGTCTAGTGGTTCGGGATATTATTACCTCTGATGGACCATCAACTGGGTCAAAATCACAGTTTATTTCTAGTAATTCAAGGTCTGCCATCATAGTGGAAATTAACCTTAATTAAATATTTTTTTATTTTTAACGTCCATTTATTATTAACTACGAATTTTAGGACGGGTTATCTATTGGTTACCACCCTTTTCTAGCCAGGATAGGGTTGATGCCTTTTCTTTTTTCGAAAAAAAAGCCACCACCCCTAGTGGGAATCGAACTCACGACCTTTGGCACGGAGTGTAAGTGCTCACGCCTTAACCCTCACGGTTAAGGCGTTATTATTTTTAACGTTAATTAAAAATAATACTATGAAATAGATACAGTGCGGTAACAGCTGTTCTGTTATCGTCCTAGCAACGCATGCTGCCTAGGCGTGCATGCTCTAACCAACTAAAACTTTAATCCCCTCTAAAATACTTAAAAATTCGAATATCAAATATCGAAATCCTTTCTTAGCGAGTGTCTACGTTCTATAGGGAGGGTCCATGCAAAATCTCAAATTTTTCTATCGAGTGGTTTGGGCTGGTCGATGATAGGTCAGTGAGTGAGTGAGTGTTTTTTTTTTTGTTTTTTTTTTTTGTGTTTTACGGCGTATCAACATTAGGGCTATTAACGCCGTGAGTGAGTGTTATTTGTAAAATATATAGTAGATTTAGATAATAGTTAATTATAATTATTATTATATATATATTCTATTATTATAATAATAATTATATGAAGATTTTTGCTGATACCTATGTGTATATATAATTTCTGCTGATACCTATGTGTATATATAATTTCTGCTGATACCTATGTATATATATATATATATATATATATATATATATATATATATATATATATATATATGTATATAATTGAACTAACGGATACCTCGTGGAATGCCTCCTTGATCAGGAGTAGGCCGTTAACTAGGACTCGGATGGAATATGAATGGGGAGATGCTTTCCATTTCACTCTCTGCTTTCATTAACCTCCATAGGTGGGGTGTGAATATTTCTTTCATTGGACTAATATATATATATATATATATATATATATATATATATATATATATGTATATATATATATATATATATATTATATATATATATATATACATATGGACCACAGAGGTCAAGGGGTCTAAGGAAAATGGAGTCAAAGTTGATCATATGTGGTAATAGCAAAAAGTAGATTCTATTATAGATGATACATAATAAGTACAACTTCTGGTTTATGTTTAACTAGCTGTTACCTGGCGTGCTTTGCTACACCTAGCTTTTGTATCTATAAAAGCAATAATAAATTAGAAAGCAAATAATTAATATTAAAATCTCAATACGCAAATCTGTAACTATTCGGGTTCATTGTTTCGAACTCGTGACCTCCGAACTGTGAGTCATAGACGATTTTAACCAGGCCTATAACTTTCCCCGTATCAAGACCTACCAGTGTGCTACGTTTGGTCAAAATCGGTCAAGCGGTGTTGATTTGTATAAGGAACAAACGTACAGACAGACAGCTGGTAGACGTTTTTGACTCTGCCCATGGCAATCCTCGTATCACGACCTACCTGTGTGCCCAGTTTGGTTAAAATCGGACGATGGGTGGAAAAACTTACCAAGTAAAGAAGATCGTGCTCCAATCCGTACCTGGGAACAGATTCAAACAAGATAAACGGTTTGATTTCAGAAGTAGCTGCTTCAGTAGAGGGACTATACGGGTTGATATATTCATTGTAATGGTTGTCTCTCCCTAAATTGATTTCTCTTCCAAACTGATCTCGGTAATTGTCTTCTCTGTAATAGGGATGATCTCTGTTTCCATAATCATCATTCTGACCTTGAGAAATGTTATACTTATACTGACTTTCTCCAGCATGTATTCCATACAGCACAAAAGCACTCTGAAAAAATAATCAGAAAAATATTAAATAGATATATTATTAAAAATTGGAGGACCTCAAAAGTTAATGAAATAAGGGATCTTCACATCCTTGTAATTGTTTTATTGAGACGAGATAGTTGACTGTTGGGAGCCAGGGCTTGGTCGTGTGGTATTTTAATAAAACAACATTTTTTTATAAGAAAATGTGTTTTATTTTTGCCGAAGGTTTGGCTTGAAATTCAAGCCTCCATGTAAGATACCAAGACCAAACTCTGACTATATCTACCTTTGTAATTGTTTGTTTTCAAATCATTATGTTTTAGAAAAATCAAAAATGCCCTAGGATTTCAACACACCACTTTTCATTTGAAGCGCTTAAATTCATTTAAGGCTCTTATTGGTGAATTGCCAATAGAACTAGGCTTCATGTCCCAGAGTGACTGTCAATTCTATGAAAGGAGCCAAAACTTCAAACAGAAGGCAGTGTGTCACCTATATCTTGTAGTGGAACAAGAGACTAATAGCTTGGTTCTAAAAAAATTTGTTATTTAAAATGGACATTAAATTTTAAAGTCCATTATTATTAACTGAGAATTTTGGGACGGGTTCTTTATAGGTTACCACTCTTTTTTAGCCAGGAATGGACTGATGCCTTTTCTTTTTTCTAAAGAAAAGCCACCACCCTATAGTGGGAATCGAACCCACGGCCTTTGGCACGGAGTGTTAAGTGTTCACGCCTTAACACTCACGGCCCCTGGGGCTCCAAATTTCCTCCAGAAAAACGGACAAACAGACAGACACGTGATATATATATATATATATATATATATATATATATATATATATATATATATATATATATAAGAAAACAATTGGAGAATCCGCACATAAACCTCTTAATTTCCTTACTGAATATTACAAAAGTGAGAACAGTGTCTTAAAAGTAATCGGAAAAACGAAACATTGAAATTAAGCTTGCAATTACTTATCAAAACTACTGTTTTTCGCTTCGTTTGACCCGTCTGTGTGTAGATTCTATGTAGGAAAAGTTCTATGTAACCCTTTTTCAATGTTGGCGGGCAACATAAAAATATTTAAACCGGAGGATAGATTGGAAAGTGAACAGAATTCAGGGTGTCCTAAACTGCAGTTGGAGATGGATGAAAGAAGAATTGTCCGAAAAGTGCGCCATCAATTTATAAATGCTCTTACCATAGCAAAAGAGCTTCAATTTTATTAGGAAATTTGATCTAAATACCGAGAATTTGGTTTTTCCAATTACTTTTGAGACACTATACAGGGCGTATCGTGTAAGTTAATGAAAATACTCCAGGGGGTAAAACTAGGCAAAAAATGTAGTTAAACACCACCAACCACACATTTCTATCTCACTCCGTTCCAGTTATACGCCGTTCTAATGGTTTTGTTAGAAAAAAATGTGTTTTTAGTAGTACAACTCCAATTTTCTCTGCTTGTACACATTTTTTTAAACGTTTCATTACATTACAAAATAAGCATTAAATTTGTTTTAAAGCTAATGCACATCGAATTTTCGCAAGTATGTAGGACAAGGAAAAAGTTTAATTTAAGTTGGAAATAGTTAATTTTGACTTGAAAATTCTATAATTGTTATAAAAAGTCCGACTCACAGGAAATGCTAGTGTCATTTTTATAACTCGGGAAAAGATATTTCGTGTAGTTTCACGATAATTTAATTCGCAAAAAATAATTTCGTCAATAATCTGAAACAATTTTACTTCAATCGACTAATCCTGGAAAATTGAATTTTATTTCTGAACTCTATCGATTTCAATCAGCTGATTTCTCACAGCTGTATCTAATAGCTTTAAATTATCTTTTGCGGTTTCCTTTTCTACAGTTGGCTCCTGAGGAGGACTCCACAGAACAAGCAGCTATTTGCTATAAAGATTGTATAATAATTTTGGTTGTAAATGTAGTTTTTACCTATTAACCTTCCTTCTACTTAATTATTTAGGTTGGTAACAGGGATCACAAGTAAACATTAATTATGTTTTATAACTCCGAAAATAATAACTGCTAATAGTAATAGAGAATGAATTAATTACAATACTAATATCTGTACTAACTAATTAACCTAAATTTAGTTAAGCGTAACTTCCGTTATGGCTGGGCATCTTCAATAGGAAATTGTAACACTTAAATACTATCTTAAGGGGCGACTTTGGATCAGTGGATCAGCACTCGACTGATGTTCTGAATGACCCGAGTTCGAAATCCGGCGAGGTATAGGAACATTTTATTTTCTAGTGTTGTCATGACAGGGTCGGAGTCGGAGGTTTCTTATCATCACTAGGCCCTTACAGCCTTTAAAGGGCAAAGGAGCAAAATCAGATGGAGAATCTTACTGAACACACTTCTCCCTAGAGTGCCTTATTGTTAAGAATCAGATATTTCTACAGTATTTGTTCTACTGGACCCCGTGGCCTGTTATTGTGGTGATCTAAAAAAAAAAAAAAAAAATGGTTCGGTTTGGTTAGGGAGGGTTCGGTATGGTTAAGGATGGTTAGGTATGGTTCGGTATGGTTAGGTGTGGTTCGGTATGGTAAGGTGTGGTTCGGTACGGTTAGGCGCGGTTCGGTATGGTAGGTATGGTTAGGGATGGTTGGGATGCTTATGTATGCTTTTACATTTACGAATTTTGTTTAGAGCCTTCTGCTCAAATACAGGAACATAAATATGCTATAGGTTCACCCGACAAACCTATGTAATGTACTGTATAACATACAGTCTCCTTTTCTCCTTTTTCGTACAAGGCTAACGTGCATTCGCGGACACTTTTTTGTAACGCTATTTTTCTTTCTTTTTTTTTTTTTTTTTTTTTTTTTGTTCTAAAGCATATTTATGCTAAAAATGTTAGTTCAAACGCGATTGACCAACTTCGGTTTTGAAGGTTTTTTTTCCTCCCGCACCACTGTGCAGCGCCCCAGAGTTTGACGACATGTATTTGCTGCTTTCTTCCCTGTACTCAATGTTGGGCAAAACTAAAAACTAAAACTAAAATTAAAACTAAACTCACTTTTTGGAATAAACTAAAACTAAACTAAAAATTGCAACCTAAAAAAAACAAAGAACTAAAATTTTACTAATTAATGGATTTTAACTAAACTAAAACTAAAACTAAATCTTTGGGAATTCACTAAAAACTAAACTAAAAATTTAGTTTAGTTTAGTTTTACTAAAATAACATGAATTAATATAAATCATATGTTATTTCGATAATTAAGTAAATTATTAAAACTAATAGAACTTGCTTAAGAATAAGAAATTGTGGCTTTTTCTCGTAATTTGAAAACATATGTTCTTTGATAAACTAAATTAGTTAACTAAAAACTAAAACTAAACTAAAATCACAAATTTAGGTCTCTTTTACTAAACTAAACTAATTGCATTACTAAAAACGGAGTCCATATGATTAATAATTATACAAATCTAAAACTAAACTAAAACTAAAACTAAAAATATAACATTAGTTTAGTTTTAGTTAGGGAAAACTAACGTTAGTTTTGCCCAACACTGCCTGTACTGGTCTGCGAGGCACCTATTTTATATTTTTAAATTTGTTTATAAGTGAATTATGACGTCGTCAAGGTATCTCCTCACTGGCATAAACTATATTATTTCATTTGGCATAGTAAGAGTTGAAGAAACACGCTTAAACATTCTAGTTCCTCTGAATCATTCTTTTTTTTGTAGATGTACTTCGTAATTATTTAGCACCAGTTCAGTTTATACATTACATATAAATGTTTCTTATTTCATTCACTCAGATGTATGAACGTTTTGCCCTTTTCATAACCACAAGCGCATTACGGGATATTAGCCCTCTCTTTGTCCCCTCTTGTAGAAGGAGCAGGATCCAATTTCTTCAGTTGGGATTTGATAGCTTCCGGAGTTCCTTGGGTGCTAGTAGGAGGCCGCCTCCTTCAACTTCCACAAATAATCGCTTCACAGATTTTTATTTGCTACTGCTGCTCCAAACGTTAAAAAAAGTTTTAAACGAGCATTTCATGTTCCTTTTAGTCGTTTTATGTTTACGTCTCCTTGCAGAGGAATGTTTCAGGTTTACATATTTTTTTTTGTATGATAAAAATCACTTATATAGGAGGATAGTTTGAGTTTTCGTTACCAACCCCCAAGTATTATAGTCCATTAAAATTACGGCCTTTAATTTATAATCACCAGCTGACTTAATTATTAAAAAAAAGGAGTTCGCACATAGCCACTGCGCATGCCCGAACACCACAGCGCATGCCCGAACGCCACTGCCATGCCCGAACGCCACTGCGCATGCGTGAACGCCACTGCAAATTCGAGAACGTCACTTCGCATGCGCAAACGTCACTGCCATGCCCGAACGCCACTGCGCATATGCATACGCCACTGCCATGCGCGAACGCTAGTGCCATGTGCGAACGTTAGTGCGCATGTCCTAACGGTACTGCGCATGCGCAAACACTATTGAGCATGCGCGAACGCCAGCGGACACTTTTTTGTAACAGTTTTTCCCAGTTTGGTCCCCGCTAAAGCATATTTATGCTAAAAAGAAAAAAAGAGACTGTATTTTGATTTTTATCGCGTTAAAATTACAAACTAACCCTTTTAATCTATGTATTTTTATGTCTAAATCCGTCTAAATGAATAAAAGATCAATTTTTTAAGTCGATTAAATCAAGCGGTTCAATGTTGCCTATTTACATCTATTTAATATCATAACTATATAGAGAAAAAAATATGAAAACCTAAAAATTAGAAAAAAGTATAACATCTAAACTTGAAAATTCCTGGAAATAGAGAATAAAATTTAAATAAATTAATCACAGGAGGGAAAATGCAAAATAAAATAAAAACAATAACGATACGAGAAGAATATATGATCTATAAAAATGATAGTTTTCCAATATTTTAACTAAATTATTAAAATTTTAGATTAGATGTGTGTTTATTGAGAGGGGGGATTTTTTCCACAATAAAATATACAGTATTCCTGCAATGTGGGAAGTTCCATTTTTCCATGTTTAAGTTTTTTAACAAAAATTAATATTACTTGAAAATTTTCAATTGTTGAAGTATATAAAATGATACTAAATAAATAAAATTAAAACTATAAAATATTACTTAAAACTAATAAGTTCAATAGAAAAAATAAAATTTTGCGAAAATAAGTAATAGCATGATATATTTGAATAGAATATCAAAACAATGTGTTTTGGTTAAAATAGAAAGTATAAAGTGATGAAATGTAGCAGCTTATAAGATCTTCATAAATGAAAACAAATTCATCAAAGTATTTAATAAGACTCTTCAGTTTCGAACGTGCTAATTACCCTGTTATTTAAATTTTATAGAACCGATCTATAGCTGCTAAGGGGTTATACTTTTCTGATGAATAACTAATAAAGCAGTATTTTTCAATTCTTTATGTTGTTGGGATTAGTGGTCAATAAATCAGAAGGTCCCAAACAATATAATAAAATAATAATAATAATTTATTCTTCTAAAATTATAAATAAATGCTTCTAGCAAAATAAAGATAAATATAATTTAAAAATGAAGTTAAATGTTGATACTATGACGTCATCGGTTGAGGCTGGTCAGTATCTCCTTGCCCGAACGCCACTGCCATGCCCGAACGCCACTGCGCATGCGTGAACGCCACTGCAAATTCGAGAACGTCACTTCGCATGCGCAAACGTCACTGCCATGCCCGAACGCCACTGCGCATATGCAAACGCCACTGCCATGCGCGAACGCTAGTGCCATGTGCGAACGAGGGAGGTTACCGGCTTCTGCTAATACTAATAGTCAGTACTAATAAATGACTCACTGAAGTCTGCTTTGTTGTACTCGCAGTACAACCAAGCAGACCAGCTGATCATGCGGAATGCTGAAACACCAAAAGATAGCGGCGCCTGTTGATGGAGTAGATCCGTAATGAGCGTGGTGATGAGATGCCAATCAACAGGTGTTATCACTATCACTGACTAATTGTTCGGCTAATTATCAGCTAATTAGGCGGGATTCAGGTGAGAAAGATGGAGATAAATCTGGGCGGCATATTCAAACATAGGTTGCTACAATGTCATAAGTTATGCATGGGTTGTTAAAGTATCCAAAGAAAATAAGTTTTAATTATTTGAAAACAAAATGGTGGCGCTGAACGGACAACAAAATGATGACTGACGAACGGAAACCCTCTTTTAGCACTTTCCTCCGAAGGAAAGTAGCTATTGAGGTTGCACTCATGACGGAATTTTTGAATATATATATATATATATATATATATATATATACATATACATATATATGTGTGTGTCTGTTAACACGATAGCGGCCAGAGATTTTGTTTTTTCTTCACGAAACGTGGTATATAGCATTCAATTAGCAAACGATTGAACGAGTTCGTTAACCACCAAAATCGGTCCACCGGGAGGGGGGTTTACCCCGGACCCAAAACACTAATTTGACCCTGCCAGCCGTAGTTTTTGTTATATTTAAACGAAACTAGGTATTCGTTATGTTGATCTAAAGAGAGACATACGTTGTAAAAATAAACTAAATCGGTTTATTAGGAGGGGGGGGGGGTTTACTCCGGACTCACATTACCAATTTGCCACTACCAGCCGTAATTTTTGTTTCATTTCAACGAAACTCGGTATTCGTGGTCGTAATCAACAGAGAAAAATGGGTTGTAAAAATAAACTAAATCGGGTTATTTGGAGGGGGGGGGGGGTTACTCCGGACCTAAAGTACTAATATACTCATACCGGTCGTAATTTCTGCTGTATTGTAACGAAACGCGTCATGCGTATCTCATGAGAAAGAATTGTTGTAATAATTAACTAAATCGGTCGATTGGAAAGGAGGGTTTACTTTAAACTCTGTTTCATTGGAATTAGCCGGCGAGACGTAGGTTCCCAAAGGCGCCGCGAGGAGCGCTATATCCCACTATGGGGACTGTATCCTGTTCCTGCGTCAGATCAAAAGACGGAGAATGAAGTTTTTGTGTATTTATTAAGTAGTACAGTATCATATATTAACATAACTCTGGAAGCAAATTATTTACAAAATTAATAATTGAACAGTTCTCATAAGAAATGCAAATGAGCAGAACTATTCACGTTTTTATTTTATTTTATTTATATAGGTTTTTACAGCAAATTATTCAGTAATGTAGTCTACACAACAAAAATTCTAAGGAAAGTGCTTAGTTATGCAGATTCTGCGTGACGGACTTTTTTTCACGAGCAATAGTCTGCAGGCGAGTCATTCCATATCGAGTGATCCAAAGTTTTTCCATCACATTTTTTGAAATTTAGCTAATCAATAGTACCCCATACGATAATTAAAAATCCAAATTATTAGACATTTATCTTTATTAGTTTTCGAGTTATGAAACTCTAATGTTTTTTTTTTAAAAAAAAACAACACATTTTTTGACAGACACTTGATCATAAAATTGACCATAACCCCCAAAACAAAATGTGCTTGAAAGGTGCGGTAAAAAGCAATCGATAGTTTATTAAATGCCGATTAAAATGATATATGTCAAAACTTATTTATAAAAATTGTAATTTCAAGGTTATTTTAAAAACTTTAATCTTTGATATTTTATCTGACTTTTATATATTTACTGGCTGTTACCCGGCGTGCCATGCTACATACAGACAGACAGCTATAAGACGTTTCTGACTTAGCCTACGACACTCCCCAGATTAAGATCTACATGTGTACCGAGTTTAGTCGAAATCGGACGAACGTTGTGGATTTGTATAAGGGACAAACATACAGACAGACAGCTGGTAGACGTTTTTGACTTAGCCTACGACACTCCCCAGATTAAGATCTACATGTGTACCGAGTTTAGTCGAAATCGGACGAACGGTGTGGATTTGTATAAGGGACAAACATACAGACAGACAGCTGGTAGATTTTTTTGACCAAGCCTAGGAGATTTCTCGTATCAAGACCTACCATTATACCAAGTTTGGTCAAAATCGGTCAAACGGTGTAGATTTGTATAAGGAACAAACAAACAGAAAAACAGACAGACACGTGATTTTTATATCTGTGATGTATGCAGCGTTATTTGTGGAGTTCTCGATTTCGTAGAAGGTAGAAAAATAATGTCTCTCCACTGTTTTTCAAAGTATTTATTAGCAAAAGCTTTTCGAGAACATGGTTCTCATCGTCAGTGCATCTACAATTTTCACAAAAACACGCATATATTAATTACAGAAATATTTATAAGTATTCTTATTACTAAAGTTATGACAAATAATGTTACCTATTACTCCACCGGTATTACTGCTAACCGCCTCTCCGAACAGGTGTGAGGTAATGCACATCATTACCTCACACCTGTTCGGAGAGGCGGTTAGCAGTAATACCGGTGGAGTAATAGGTAACATTATTTGTCATAACTTTAGTAATAAGAATACTTATAAATATTTCTGTAATTAATATATGCGTGTTTTTGTGAAAATTGTAGATGCACTGACGATGAGAACCATGTTCTCGAAAAGCTTTTGCTAATAAATACTTTGAAAAACAGTGGAGAGACATTATTTTTCTACCTTCTACGTGATTTTTATATATATAGATATAAATTTTATCTTAGTATGTATTTCAATGCACATTGGTTAGTTTGATTTTCTGTAATTGATAGTTACTTTTCTTAAATTGTCGAGAGTTTGCCACAACGTACAGCAATCAGTATAGATTGAAAATGAAAACTAAGTTTTTTCACATTAGATAGTTTACATTTGTATCGACGATATGATCTCAATATATTTAAATATATTCCTAACATATTTAAATTTGAATTTACTGTAGTGTTAATTTTTGTCCTTTTTAATTTCGTTTCATGATTTCTTGTAATAAAGATTAAAAAAAAAAAAAAATGGTTTTTAATTTTGAAATTTATTGAAGGAGGTCTGTTAATATCATTCATCTCTTGGATATCATTTCGATTAGTTATGAAAGCATTCAAGCTAATTAAAAAATGTTTTAAAAAAGTTAGAAAATAGTATTACATCTTAAGACAACTTTTTTTGACTTCGAACGTTCTTATGTAAATATTTCATAAAAAAATTGTAATATAAAATAATATGTATTTAATTTGTATTGTTAAAAGATGTAATTAATTTATTATTATCATACTATATTATTATATTTTTTTATTTATGTTATTATATTTTTTTAATGGTATGTATAAGTTTGACTAAATAATACCTAAAAAAAACAAAACAAAAAAAAAACATACATGATAAATAAAATAAAAGTATGCTATGTAAAATTAAAAAAAAACAAACCAAAAAAAAACACGAAAAGAAAAATAAATAAATAAATGTATTCATTCGCTGATGTTATATAACCCAAGTGATTGGGTGAATTAATTGTCAACAGAGATGTAGCTTACATATAGTTTAGTATAGTTACATGTGTAGTATATATATATATATATATATATATATATATATATATATATATATATATATATATATATATATATATATATTTATTAAAAAAAAATAATAAAATACAGAATTCAACACTTATACGTACACACATCAAGGGCGTTATAACCTAAATATTTATCCCCTCTAAACCCACATCCTATCCTATCCTACAAGTATTTTCAATTCATTACCATCTCCAGGTATATTACAGAGAGAACCATGGATGTCCATTTGGTTTGGTGGAAAGTGGTATAAGAAGCTGTAAAACACCTCCCATCAGGTTGATATTTACAAATTTGCAAAAAAAATGCAAATGTGTTTGCACCATTATCCCCGTGAGAGTCTGGCGTCCACCGGTGTAAGTGTGTCGCTGCGTTCCTCCGCTTCCACAGGGAGAATGGACCATCGTCCGAACAATAGCTCTAATATATTTCCAAGAAAATAATTTTTCACATAATGCGATTATGACTGATGCCGGGCACTTTCTTCCACTGGGTCAGCACTTTCTCCGCGGGCCTCATTATCCCGCCGTGTGTATGTGTTCGTGTCGGTGTCGCGCGACTTATTATGGCGTTAAATGGCCGCGAAAACAGGCCGATATCCACTCCGACGGTAATGAATGGATAGTTATAATGACTCCATTTTCGATTAACCCGAAACATCCGCCGAAAACAAACACTATCAGCTATTGAATGATTAACCTGCTCTAGTTTTCGAAAAAGGATATGGAGATTCCGACATGATTCCTGTGCGTCATCAGGGCATGTTTAGTATTTGCTGACTTCATCAAATCACACGTGGTGACCTTGATAAGGATCGCATTATCACGACCGCCACGTGTAAATTGATATACAGTTTTCTATAATAACATATTGTAGTTGTTATTATCGCCGTATACTTTATTAAAGTCATGTTGTTCCTGTGGACCTTTAGTATGGCATGTGTCTAAACCTGACCGCTCAAAAACGTTACCCGGGGGTGGCACTAAAATGTCACCCGAAAGTAGCACCAAAACAGTAGCAGTAAATATATTTCAGCTGATAGTGTTTGAGCTTATGGAAGGTATTTCAGCTGATGGGGGGTAGATCATCTACTGGGAGACGTTTGAGCAGATGTGAGATATTTCATCAGCATATGGAAGGTATTTCATCTGATCAGAGGGTTTTCAGCTGACAGAGGGTATTTCAGCTTATGGGAAATAGTTCAGGTGACCGAAGGCGTTTCAGCGGCTAAAAATAGTTCATCTAATGAGAGGTATTTGAGCTGATGGGAGGTATTTCAGCTGATCGGAGGGTGCTCAGCTGGCAGAGGGTATTTCAGCTGATGGGAAATAGTTCAGCTGATCGGAGGGTCTTCAGCGGCTAGAAGATGGTTCATCTAATCAGAGGTGTTTCAGCTGATCGGAGGGTGTTCAGCTGACAGATGCTATTTCAGCTGATGGGAGGTATTTCAGATGACCGAAGTTGTTTAAGCGGCTAGGAGATTGTTAGTCTAATGAGAACTGTTTGAGCTGATGGCAGGTATTTTATCAGCTTACGGAAGGTATTTCAGCTGATCGGAGGGGGTTCAGCTGAAAGGGGGTATTTAAACTGAGTTGAGCTATATTAGATTATCGGAGGTGTTTAAGCGGCTAGGAGGTTGTTGGTCAAATGCGAGGTTTTTCAGCTGATGGGATGTATTCCCTGAGCTTATGGAAGGTATTTAAGCTGATCGGAGAGTGTTTAGTTGACAGAGGGTATTTCAACTGAGGTGAGGTATTTCAGGTGACTGGAGGTGTTTAAGCGGCTAGGATATTGTTCATCTGATTGTGTTTCAGCTACTGGCAGATGTTTGAGCGAATGAGAGGTATTTCATCAGCTTACAAAAGGTATTTCAGCTGATCGGAGGTTATTCAGCTGACAGAGGGTATTTCGGCTGGTGGGAGGCGTTTCAACTCCCAACTTCTTTGGACTTACATTTTCTTCAGTCTACTAATACCTCTACGCCTGTAACGGGGTTATTTATTCAAATTGGCATCAAATATTCCTGAGAAGAGCTAAAGCTATAACGGAAGAAAAATGTCGAAATCATCCGGTACTTCAACGTTTTTCCAAAATTCCAAAAAAAAAAAAAAGTAGGTAGTTAATCTTAAAGTATCAAATCGACCGTGTGATTTGAAGAAATGTTACAAAAAAATATACCCAATTATTTGCACTTCTGCATGAATTCAGAGTTCGACGCAATGACACTTGGCATACCTTTGAAATGGTCTCCAAAGCTAAGGTTACGGAGGTAATATGTAAGAAATTAAATGACCAATTACTTGAGACATTTCTTCAAAACCGCTCAGCCGCATTGGAAATTTATGGTACACAATAGGGGCAATAGTTCATGATCTAAATGTTTGATTTAAGTAAACCTTTGGATTAGACGCTTTGTTTAAGACGCATTTTAGGAAACTGTGAAGTTTCCTAAAAATGTTGAGGCTTTTCGCATATAGTTTAACTCAAAACTTGGGTCGAACATCCAGCAAAACTCTTTTCGTATCTAATTTGATTGGAATAATTGTGAAAGAAAGAAAGGTGACCTTCCTCCTAAATTACGGACGAAAACTAAGTCAGAAAATGTAGGGAGAAGCGTCATTATAAGCAAACGTATTGCGAGAATCAGCGAGTTAAAATGGTTGACAGAGAAACATTAGACAACCGAAAAGAGCGAAATAAACATGCTTAAAATTAGAGGCTAAATATTTCATTAATTTTGACAGTAACCTCGAAGTAGTATGGAACGGAGATGGGATTAGTGGGGCGAGCCCCTAATATATATTATAATAATATCTACCCCTAATATATATTATAATAATATCTACCCCTAATATATATTATAATAATATCTATTATATTACCGTTTTGTAAAATTTATTGCTATATTATTTCACGATTTTTGAAATGTTATTATTATCATTAATTAGCTCACATACTTATAAAATGTACCGACTTGTAATACCACTATAATGTATCATTCATATATTGTATTTATATGCACAATGTGTAAAAGGTATTTTCGTAATATCATTATGTACTGTTATAGAGCAGGTCGCCAAAAGTTGCGAAACTCTTAATAAAAAAAAAAAAAAAAAAAAAAAAAAAAAAAAAAGGTCCCTTGAATATTACTGAATATCATGCGGATTAAAAGCGATATTCCGAGATCGGAGAGTGAAAGCTAGTTAACTCATGCTCTAGTAATCTCACGCAGTAATAACATGGATATTTAGCTGGAATTATATCTTCAATTAGGAAGCTTAATGGATTACAAAAATGATGCTTAGCTAAATGTTTCTATATTATAAGCAAAGGAAATATTGGAGGCCTGTATGTTCACCTTTGAGGCGAGTATATTAGGCAGGGTATTCTACTCAACCTTGAGTACTTCTTCTTGATCGTTCTGTATCCACTAGAAAATGCTTTATTAGGCATATTTTGTATTGATTTATAGAGCTTTGCTTTAGAATGAGAGCCGGATTGTGTAATTTCCGCTTCTGTGTATAAGTTAGCTACTGTCGGTGTCCCTGACGCCATAATATTACTTTTATTCGAGATGTTCGAGAGGATATTGACAATTTTCACGAGATATATATTAAGTTTATTTCTTTCCTAAACTTTTCAAATGACACTAGGGATACCGCGCTAAGATGATGCAGTTCCTGCGAGTCGGACGTTTTTCTAGTAAGTACGAATGGGCAAATGTTTTCGAGATATTTTAGGAAATATACTGAGATCCGAAAACTTTGTATCACTATTCATACAATTTTTTCCATATACTTCGTTTCTGAATACCCAAACAAAAAATTAGTTTTGAAAAGTATTCCTATCAATTTTTCTGGTAAATGGCTACAGAACTCGCTTAAAAAATGGTTTCATTCGTTTTCCTACGTTAAGGAATCTTTCGCACAAATTTCGCTCCAAAAACCATGTTCCAGTAAGCGGATTCAACTGGTTAATGAACTTGACCTTTTAAATGAGAAGAAAGATTTTTGTACCAAATTTTATCAAAATCGAACCATTTTTGAGCCGATGAGGAACTTCTTAATAATTCAAACCCCCCCTAAAAGTACTTAAACATTTGAATATCAAAAAACCTTTCTTTGCGAGTGTTTACACTCTAAACGTATTGTCCGTGCAAAATTTCAAATTTTTGTGTCAAGTGGTTCGGGATATTATTACCTCGGATGGGCCAACACCAGGGCATAAACTCTAAGAGGGACAAAATCACATTTTATTTCTAGTAAATCAAGGACTGCCTTCATAGCAGTGTTGGGCAAAACTAACGTTAGTAAACTAAACTAACGTTAGTTTTCCCTAACTAAAACTAAACTAATGTTATATTTTTAGTTTTAGTTTAGTTTTAGATTTGTATAATTATTAATCATATGGACTCCGTTTTTAGTAATGCAATTAGTTTAGTTTAGTAAAAGAGACCTAAATTTGTGATTTTAGTTTAGTTTTAGTTTTTAGTTAACTAATTTAGTTTATCAAAGAACATATGTTTTCAAATTACGAGAAAAAGCCAACATTTCTTATTCTTAAGCAAGTTCTATTAGTTTTAATAATTTACTTAATTATCGAAATAACATATGATTTATATTAATTCATGTTATTTTAGTAAAACTAAACTAAACTAAATTTTAGTTTAGTTTTTAGTCAATTCCCAAGGATTTAGTTTTAGTTTTAGTTTAGTTAAAGTCCATTAATTAGTAAAATTTTAGTTTTAGTTTTTTTTAGGTTGCAATTTTTAGTTTAGTTTTAGTTTATTCCAAAAAGTGAATTTAGTTTTAATTTTAGTTTTAGTTTTTAGTTTTGCCCAACATTGCTTCATAGTGGAAATTAACCTCAATTAAAAATAATACTATGAAATAGATAATGTAAGGTAACAGCTGTTCTTTATCGTCTTAGCAACACATGCTGCCTAGGCCTGCCTGCTCTAACCAACTAAAACTTTAAACCCCTCTAAAAATATTTAAAAATTCGAATATCAAAAAATCCTTTCTTATTGAGTGTCTACGTTATATAGGGAGTGTCCATGCAAAATTTCAAAATTTTCTGTCGAGTGGTTTGGGCTGGGGGATGATAGGTCAGTGAGTGAGTGGTATTTGACAAATATATAGTAGATTTTGTAATGTTTTGTACAAGGCCGATGAAGTCACAATATTCAAGTCAAGTATAAGTCTTTTAATAGCTAATTTCGCTTATACGTCTACAGCTGTAAAGAGTTCCAGGTAGCCATAGAAATGTTATATTATTGTTCTGTAGTTTGTAGATTTGTGTGAATATGTAGTTAATAATGTGTACTGTGAATGGTTTGCATTGAGAGCAAAGAACTTAAAGAATCTGTTCAAATGTAATGTTAGTCATTTACTCTGCTTTAAGTGTTTGTAAGTGCGAACTGTATAAATTACAGCTCGGCTGTATATATGAGTATGGGCGTATATAGGAAATAATTTCGGGAGGGGGGAAGCTGAGACCATTTCCGTGGCATGGAATATGAATAATTTAGAATTTAAAATAGTTTTAGGCAATAAAAACGCTATTTCACCTAAAATAAACTATTTTTTATTAACTAAGCGATTTTATCTAATTTATTTTTAAGGTTTTTATGACACATTTTTACCATCAAATGAAAATTTCGGGGAGGGGGGGGGGGGCTGCAGCCCTCTCAGCCCCCTCTTATATACGCCAATGTATATGTGCGTTTCGTCTGATAGTCAATAAGCGTTCTTGTCAACAATTGCAATTGTTGCGAATTTCGTCTGGGATCCGTCAGTAAGAGTGTATATTTTATCAGTATCTTGATTTAGAATTGAATTTTCATGTTTGTAGAATACCGAAGAATTTGTTTCGGTTTTCTGTTATGCCAAGTCAATTTTTAACTTATTTACTCTCTATATGAGGCTTTTCGTTTAAAATTATTTACTAGAAATTTATTAAAATATACGTTATTTATAAAATCTGTCATTCACTGGTTTTACAGACCATTCGACTTTATAATAAATTTAGAGCGTAGAATTTGACGCAAGACTTGAAATGGTGGTTCTCCAGCTAATGCGAACAGGCTTTCTCAAGGATAAAAAAATCAGTCCCGTAACAGGCCACAAGGACGCTAAGGGGCAAATACTATTGAGGTATCTGATTCATGACCATATGGCAAACTGGGGAGATAGTGTGGTGAGTACTATGCTCCGGCCACCTGATTTTCCCCTTTGTTGCTTCGACGTCTAGGGTCATTAGCATCAAGGTACCCATTAATACATTAATTAAAGGCTGGGTTGGCCTAGGGACGGTTAGGCAGGCCGAATTCAACCCATGAACGAAGACACTAGTAGAAACCGTTTTTAGTGCCTGCTCAGGATTTGAACTCAGGTCCTTCAACTTATTAGTCCAGTGCTCTACCACTGAGCTAACCTCACTCCCAGGTTTGTCCCAAGTACTGGTCCTAAATGCTCCTGTCGCAAGACTGAGCTAAGTGTTTTTTTATGGTGTTGAGTATTTTAAGAACATTTGGACTAGAAGATGAATATACTACACAACCATAATCCAGAAGAGAACTGAAAATTATTTTGTGGCAGGTTATTGTACATAGATTAATTAGTTATGATATTCGATAATTTATTACATTTCGTTACACACCTGCTAACTGACATATTTTTTAGAAAAATACTGCATTACTCCTAAAGATATGTAGCCATAAGTGTCCTTGTAGAATAGCGAAGCATACATTGTGACAAGCCGGTGGCCACCTAGAAAACCGTCCTTTTCTCAGCCTTGAACCGAAAGTGGCTAATGAGTAGGTGTAAAATGAAAGAGGATGATAAGACGCATCCGAGGATAACGGACAGGACACTTTCTCAGCAGGGGGTGGGGTCTGAAGGAGTGGGGTGAAAGGGGAGGAGCCTAGGGTGGGGATGATACATAAATACACTTCGCCGTCCAAGTATAGTCACTCATCACTCAGTGTTCTCAGCAGCAGGATGGCAGCAGTCTTCAGGTGAGCCTTGTCTACAGTCTAATCAATCCTCATCAGCGGTTATCATAACAGCGCAGAAGAGGATTCGGAAGTGTTCGCTCCTTACTCCAAAGGCATTTTAACTTCCGCGGTTTTTGATTTGGCCTGCCCTGAAAATGTGTATGGATTATCTCTTGGAAAAATGTTGGACTATACGAACTACGTACTCGGTTTATATTGGGACTAATTGTTTGTCTAAATAATTGGGACGGATTTTAATCTACAATCAGAATTAATCGCACTTATTGTTTTATTTTATCTGCAAAACGTTTAGAAAACAAGGATTATATTAAATTTATGCCTGGGACATTTCGTATATTGCCTCCTGATACTTAATGGCATATTCAAATTGAATATAGAACGATTTATAACTTTATACAACCACGTTTTTAGAAAAGTGCCATGAATACTACTTTTAATTTTGATTCAAATACTTTATGAGGATAATTAAAAATTGATAGTTCCGTTTAAATTAATTTAAGAAAATAATTCTGACTTTAATGGGAGGTATATATATATATATATATATATATATATATATATATATATATATATATATATATGTATGTATATATATATAAACATATAAAAGATTTAATTTTAAAAATTCAAACATTTCCTCTGAAAGCTAAACGAGGGAACCTGAGGAATAACCAAAACAGAAAAATAATCGAATAATGATATTAAGAGTTAAATTGTTTTTTTTTTTATTATAGCTACTATATATATTAGCTGGTTTACTAAAATTTAGACAGAGAGACTTATGTTGACACATTTTTAAAATTCATACTTTTAAAAAAAATCATATTAAAATTATTTCGGAATTTGTAAATATACAAAATTATTTCTACAACAAGGATGCAGTATTTCCCTTAAACCTGGCCCCTGGGTAAAATTATTTGTGATATGCTTGATCAAATATTGGACTGTCTTGCGGGTTTAGTCTACTTCAAACGCCGTGTTTCTGCCCCTGTATTTTCCGTTTATTTTAAGATATGAATCATCCCCGACTTCGTATCTCAATGGATTGGGATGAAGGACATTTGAGGGATGGTAGGAACGAGTGATGAATCTCTTAGACATCTAGATAGCTAAGACAATCAGATATCTATACTTTCATTTCGGTTTCAGGCAAAGATCGTGGATAGATTTTTTGCTATTTCATTTTATTTTAATTTGAAACACAATAGTGTTTATTTCGCCATGGCAACTCTACCCCTGTTATATATGTTTGTTAACACTATAGTGGCCACAATTGTTATTTTTCGGTGTGAATTTGGTATAGATTTCCCTTGAGAAATTATTAGCCGAGTTAGTCAACCAGCAAAGTCGGTACATTAAGACTTGTGGAATAAGGAATTGATATGCCCGTTATTCTACTTCCTTACATCTAAACTTGTAAAACAAAAAACAAGTAGAGTATGTTCGTTTTAATTTAGGTACATATATTACTCTAATTACACATCAGCGTCAATCGCGAGGTTCAGGGTTAAAATCTCAGTCTGGGGAACTAATATACGAAAAAATGAATATTGGAAAATGTATTAACTGTATGCATTTTTTCACGAGTAGCGACTCAATAGTCACATTACTTCTGGATGTGCAAACAAAAATGAAACATTGACAACAAAAACGGTTTCTTTTTCGCTTTACCTACCAATCTAAAGATTTCATACCAGCAAATAGACGGTCCTCACAAAGAGCACGAAGTTCCATCAAAATACTTGCAAAGAAGCTGTCGAACGCCCTGAGCAAGTATTGGGGACGCTGAGAGTGTCCTGTGTGAGAAGCGCGGGAAAAAAAGGCGCCAAGCTGTCTCGAAGCTTTGGACACACGTGTCATCGCGCGCGTGATCTAGCGGACTTGTGTCCTCTCATGACAAGTTAGAATTAGCATTTCATAATAGTAAAAAAATATTTGTATTTCGCTCTATATTAAAAACATAATTTACTTTTTTTTAACTTGAATGATATTGAGAAGCTTTATTAAAATAAAGCTTCTCAATAAAGAAATATAATAATAAATTATTATATTTCTTTTGAGGGAGTTTTACATAACAACAACAACAACAACCGATGCCATGAAACAGCAAGGATTAGTGACTTTGTACACTTAAAATCATCTTGAACTGTCATATTTACCCGAGACGGATGTTAAAATGTCTGATCGGTATAGGATGAGCTTTGTTGATCGTCCATAGCAAAAAAATTTCAAGTTCCATAACTCAACCCACTTTTGTAAAAAGTATCTTGAAGTTTAGCTGTACTTGTTAGAGATGAGCTATTTTGATCATGAAATTGTCCTTTGAAGAAGTAAATAACAACCAGTTATTCATTTATTGTAATAAATTGTGTCTTTATTGCATTTACCCATTAATTTACCCCTGTAATACTCAGAAATAATTAGAAAGCAATTCTCGCCAAATTACGATTTTAATTTCTTGCCAAAATTTCCTGCCAAAATGACCGATGAGGTCACTTCCACTACACTTTTGCTACACCAGTGATACAAAATTTGGAGACCACTGCGATATGGTATTTTCTTGTCAAAAAGCTGTTTCTCCTGACAATTCCAGGTTTCATGACTATTGTTTTATTAATTTTTTTTTATAGTTAATTTTCTTCACAGGACTAGGAATTAAATATTGTAGAAAAATTCCTTTTTATTGCATAAAACAGTAGCCACAATCAATTATAACAAGAAAATTTGAGTATTAAATTTGAGGGTTTCTTGAGAGATTTTCATGATCCAGTCATATTCTGAAGGACCTTTCAAATCTCGGCCGTGCATGAAAGGTTTTATCGTCTTGTGTCGTCGTTTGAGGGTTGAATTTGGAGACCCAGACTGTCCCTAGGTTCACCCAGCATTTCATTAAATTCTACGAACCATAGTAGTGCTGCCCTACTTCCCTAGTGTGTCAAGAATCAGACACTTTTACAGACCCTGATATATATATATATATATATATATATATATATATATATATATATATATATATAAACTAGAAACGGCTAGCACAAATTGGCTCATACGTGTAGCATCTCCTTGGAAAGAGTGCTGGAAAGAGAAAAACTAGCTACTCTTACGGTCTTGAAACTTTCCCGGAGTTTTTACAGTTTGTCTTGTAGCGTTCCGCGTCGCCGGACAGGACATGACATCAAATACCGCTGAGAGTGAAATATAATTACAACCAGTCGGACAGTTGTAGTTTCACTGCTTCGAGGAAAAGTGCAGTCAGGACTTGGTCAGCGGTTCTCACGGCTTTATTCTGCAATCAAATGACTTTTTTTTTTAAGTTAAGTTAGATGAAGGAATGACAAGGCATTTTTGTAATTTTTTTTCTCTGCTTGCAGACGATGAAAACCAAATTTTCCTAACTGATGAATTTATTATTTATTTACGAGGTAAAACGTTAGGTCTAGTAGACGCGGGGACTAATAGATGACCTTAGAATTGTCTCTAGTTGCTTGATAAATAAGAAACTTGAAACATTGTCTACAGCTTGCTGATGTATTATACTTTAGCAGGACTGTCATAAGACCAAAGGAAATAGGTGAGGGTATGCCCAAGAAGCTCAAGTTGTAAGCGAGAAGGTGCTCTTTGAATCGAAATGAGCAAGGGACAGTCAAAATATATCTAGTGTTGCCGTAGTGATCAAGTTAATGAAGAATTTAGCAAAATCGTGCTTCTGGTTGATATGATATTGCACTCTGTTATTTCGAAAACTGCCTCCGTTTAAGGGGTTAACCTCCCATGCTGTTTTGCCAGTTGGGTCCATAAGGGAACTGTGAAAATTTATTTTCCAATGTTTGATGTAAAATTTGTGTTTAGGATTTCTTTCCCACAATATTTTGGAAAAACCTAACTTACGTCCAACAATCAGGACAATTTTTTGTGGTCCTCAGTTTTCTGTAGTTTATGATATAACAGCCCATCTGTTTTGGGAGGTAGTTGCATTTTTACTATCATGTAGAGCGGTCTCCCCGTAAGAGGTTGGGTAGCGTGTCTGATTTCCACGTAAGAAGATGCGGGTTCAAGTCGTGCTTTGACTGCTCAAGTTCCATGCCCGAGATATTTCGGGCATAGATATTTCGATATTCTCTTGGACGAATTAACTCGAGCTGTAAATGTATTTCTTTAACTATTCTTACCTAAACTAAAGTTTTGTATTAATTTTGGCTAAATTGTTTTTTTCGGGATCTTCAATGAAGCCGGAGTTAACTCGAGTAATGTGAGTATAAAATATCTATATTATAAGATGATGACCCTATTTTTCAACATATTTATATGTGGCAGAAGGTCTAAATAAAAAATAATAAAAAAAAAAAAACGCTCACTTTCTTCGCTACTTCTTTATTATGCTCTACATGTCTAGACGTGGCCCTACCTGCGGAAGGTTCTTGGTGGGGTAGGCTGTAATGATATTTTATATTAGTTTAAGTGCTCCTGAAGAGGCGTAATAGAGGCGAGAAACATGTAGAGTGTAATAAAGGAGTAGCGAAGAAAGTGAGCGTATTTTTGAAATTTTACCTTCAGCATCATATAAATATAATGTAAAATATCTTGTTTTTCTTGACAAAATAGTTTTTTTTCGCCTTACAATGCAACGTCTATTGAGCTACATCTGTCAGTAATACAAATTTCATTAAAAAATTGGGCGTTTTGGTATTATGTTAAAGAGAAATTCATTAAGTGGTTATGCAGGTTGCTTTTTTTTGGGTGATGGGCTTGCTAAAAAAAATCTTTTCCCCACCATGGGTGTTTAGACAGGGCGGCAACCTGTAAATAATCCGGAGTAAGTATTTATAGCAGCAGATGGGCCTTAAAAAAATAAATATGCAAAGAAGGTGGGAAAAAATATTGAAAACCTTTTTAAAACTGTTCTCCGCAGATATTCCCCTATATCTTCGTAGAAAATCCCTCCTAAGAATGTGTCTTGACAAAGCTTTAGAAAACCCCGGCATAATTACAAGACGCACCCAGGGGAATTTCACGTTTCTCCGCACTGCATCCTTGTACGTGGCCATTTCTCCTGACCGCCGCCCAGTTCCGACCGGCAGAAAGGAAAATATTACGAAAGGGAAACAATAGCGTGTACATTTTTTTCTGGCTCCTACACGCGTGAGATTTTCGAAAAGGGTGCCCGTACACCATTGTTACGCCTCTCCACCTAGTGTCTCATCACTTTCTCCAATCAACTCAGTCCTTTCAAATCAACGGGGTACAACAAGGATCTTTACTTACATCAATTATTTTTTTTTTTCAACAGCTTTTTGAAAGAAAGCTCATTCCCTTTCATACTTTGAAGAATGAATAAAAAATAAAAGCCTGCAATTATTATTACAATTAGAGGAAAAAACAGTAAATAAAAAGCGGATCTTAAATATTAAATGATGTATTTTTAAATTAGAGGTGCTCCGACTGCCTAGATCATTAACACCATTTTTATTTTATTTTAACTTTTCTTTTAATGGCAAAAAAACATTCTCTGGACTTGTTCTAACCCATAACACTATTGATTTAAAACAGCTGATTGACAACGGCCATATTCAGTTTGGACGTGGCCCTACCTGTTAAGAGTCTTCCAAAATTATATATTACAGACTTAGTCAAAATTGCATAGTTAACATTTTGTAGAAATTGTCCATTATTTTTCATTTTTCCATTTTCAAAGGAACTTTTGATAGTACACTTCTATAATAACTTAGAATATTTATAAGAAATATTTTAGTAGTTATTAAGAGGAATATTTTGTTGAATTGGTAGTTAAAAGGTATGATTGCGCCAAGGGGTGCCTATTCTTTGAGGAGTTTTGAGCTACCAAGAAATTCCTATTGGAATTATTAATCGATCCTAAATAGCTGTAAAAAAATGATTAATAAAGGAGTCACATCCTGTTGGATAGGATGTTATCGATAGCGGTTAATACAGTAACTAGGTAGCAATAACGGATCGTAGTGAATAGGTCAGTAATGAAATGTTCCACTTGCCAGCACCCATTGTCATCCATAGAGGTTAGACTGCCTATTATACTTCTATGCTTTGGATAACCAATCGTAGAAGGTTACTTTCAAGTAATTACTCAGGCTGATGTATTCTTCTTTATCAATGATTAGTTTCATAGACGTTTACTACTTTATAGAGAATATTCTATCGATGTGAAATCGATTTTCTGTTAAATTAATCGATTCACTGATATAATTGTAGGAATAATAGTTTCCGCTCTAATGGAATAGACGCCATCGGCTCTGTAAACCGATGTCCCCGATAAGTTTTGTTTGTTGAATCTTCATATTTCTTGTGAATCAAGTCACAAAAGTATTAAAAATTCATTTTTCTTAAATGTGTGTGACCAGCATATTCCAATCTTTTCAGCACTGTTTATATGGTGATAACACTCTAAAAAATTCAACGCTGACGGTTTTGTTTTTAATGGCCGTGTGTACTTCTTGCGCGTTTGTTTATAGTTGTTTTGAGAATCTTAGTGACATACTTAAGCCAAACTTTACAGGCAAGAAATTACATTTTGTTCTTATGTTATTTTATGTTGTAATTTTTTTGTTTGTGTATTTTCGACATACGAATAGAGGATTTGAGCTGATGGTAGTAGTAATTTTGGATATTGTTTACCTAACGACAGCAATTATTTTTACCATAAATATGTTTTGCTTTTCTAACTACTTTTCATAATGCAATTTTCCACCTAAAGAGTTAATATTATTGTAATATTTTGTAGTATTAAAGATTTCTGCTGAGAGTATCCAGAAATCTTAATAACAGTCGACATTATTGTTGTTAAATATTATTTTCTTAACTTTATTTGGTTTATTGTATTTCAGATTGTGTCTATTGGTGACATTAGCAGCATGCTGCTTGGCAGGAGAAGAAGGGCTCATGATGTCATCGGGTTACAGGATCATATACTCCGTCTACAGACAATGCGAAGCTTCTGATGATCCTTTCGTCTGCCTCAAAGCAAGAGCTGTCAAACTGGTGGACAGGGCGATTCATGCTGATGCCATACCCATCTTGGATGGTAAGTACTTCATCTTTCCTTAAATTCTGTAGAGTAATTAATAGCTTTTATAGGAACTAAAGGAGCCGATGACCATAGTCAAGTTGAATACACCGGTTTCCGTTGATGACCGAAGTCAAGCAATGTTAGACGTGGCTAGTACCTGAATGGGTGACCGACCACGTGCTGTTGGCATTACAAAAGGTTAACAACTTGTAGGTAGCCCGGTTTTAATAGCCAAGACGATGAAACACAGTAAAAACTGAAAAGTTGGGACTCGGCTAAGAAATAAAGTAAGATTTTTGGGTAATTCTATATTTTGGCGTGATCTTTGGAAGCCTTCTGCGGCTACAAATAAATAAATATACGGAATTAACGAGGACAATAATTAAAAACAGTAAACAATATATTTGATCATGAAAATCGGTTATAAAATATTTTTTTATATAAACGTTTTACATAAAACTTAGTAAAAACTATCAGAGCACCAAAGTAAAATGACAGCACAGATATCTGCAACTCTGTAATAATTTAAAAAAATTCCAAATGCTCCTGTAGTTTCACCATAAACAAACCTTAGTATCACCATAAAAAAGTCCGATTCGCAGGAACTGCGTCATCTTTGCACGGTTACCTTAATATCCCAAATGCCATTAGTAATGTAATAGAAACATTTATTGATAGGTTTTGATATTTCATGAAAAATATAAAATAAAAACTCGTTCAAAACAACAAAACTGACACATTCGATGTTTTATGCCATTGTTTCACCCATTGACATCGCTTTGGAACCTTTTATTTAGAGAATTTTCACCATAATTTCCTTAACATCTTCGGGATATTTACGAAAAGATACGATGATCCCAAAACTCTTTATGTCTATTACTAAAGTGGTTTTTTTTTTCGAATACTTTCTTAACTCCAATTGTCACCAACATGTAAACATTTTAGTTACGATGAATTTAAAACACGTAGAAAATATTTCAATTAAAACCCCCCGATTCTAAGTACCCAAGTCGAAAATGATTTCAAAAATATATTTTCCCACTTTTTTCGGGTAAAACGGATACACCATAAAACGGCGTGGGTCTTTTTTACTTTACCCACGCCAGGTACTTTACTCACGCCAGGTACTTTTTAGAATAACGTCATAATATTATTTATTTATTTATTTATTTATTGTTTAACGCTGAAAGGCGATAACACAATTAAAATGTTCTTTAAAGGAAATAAAAAACAATAATAAAATCAGTCGTGATGAATTAAGAATTTGTAAAGTGTATTTGTAATGTTTATGTTAAAATTTAGTTTTACATGTAGTCAGTGAGTTCGAGTAGTATATGATTGTATAAATCTTAATAGTATATATTACTCAATTTCAGATAGTTACAATGAAGAATTAATCAATATTATATTGTCGTCATATTCGGTCAAATAAGTTTCTGTATTTCAAGTAATTGTAAATCTTGTCTATATATTGGCTCCCATCAGAGAGTAACTCAGTCATGTTGTCCGGTAAGTCATAGTTCTGTCTCAGTAAACATTCTGTCAATATGTGTTTTATTGTCAGTGGAGTGTTACATACTTCGCATGTCGGACTGTCCTGTCTCGTCATGAGATGTAAGTGTGTCAGCCGGGAATGACCTATTCTTAAGCGGCATAAGACAACTTCTTCTCTTCTAGTTTGCCTTATGCTTGAAGGCCATTCTTCGACTGTTTGTTTAATTTCTCTTAGTTTGTTGTCCGTAATCGCGTGCCAAGATCTTTGCCACTTTTCGCTGATGGTCTTTTTGGCTTCTGCTTGCATGTCTTTATGTAGCCTCGCAACACCTGTTACAATATTGTAACAGGTGTTGCTAGGCTACATAAAGTTCATACATGAAAGAGGTTATAGATTATAAGACACGTTGTGTCGAAGTTGTCAAATAATGAATTTGATTAAACTGAGTCGTGTGTTGAAATCGGAATTAGCGTATAGAGCATTACAAAAGTAATGAATAAATAATTTATTTAAAGTAATTATTAGTTTAAACATATGTTCTTCATAACTATTAACTTAATGATACGATAAATAACTGTTTTATTAATAAAAGTAACTGGCGTGGGTAAAGTAAAAAAGACCCAACGGCGTCATTACGTCGATTTTGTAAGCGGGTTTCCTCCATAAGGAGGGAGGGAGGAACCGCGGTAAAATACATTCTCTGGCTCCAGGTAAATATTGCACTGTGCTGTATCCCTGAAGAATTCACTCCATTATCTCTAAGGTACTCCTTACTAAAAATGTATTTAAGTTTGAATTTATTATTCATGGTTGTATCATGAGGGAAAGTATGGGACTGCCTGCAAACTATATTCCAAATTCATTTAACTTACCGCAAGTGTGGTAAAAGGATTCTCTCTAAGTTAATTGTCAGTAGATTGATTCTCTGACGATGGATTCTGACCTGCGAGAAATTCTAGGGCATTCTATATAGAAATTTTGATAAGTAAGCATGTACATGAATTTATAATCAGCTTTCTTTAGAGCGGTCTACTTACGCTGATTTCTTGTGCCGTTTAATCTACTGGATGCTCTTCACATTTTAAAGCCAACATTGATCCATGCATATTCATTGAAAGGATGAAATTCGGCGTTATCTTTAGGAGTGTGGTTGCACTAGAAAGTGTATTAATTACTAATAAGTGTTCATTGTTACGGTTACGCGAGTACAGCGTGGGTGTACTATTAGTCGTCCGCATGTGCTCAGCGAAAGTAGCCGCACCATCCATGCAAGAATGCTCCATTAACTCCCCAAATTGTTTACTCTCTGTTCGGTCGGTTATTAAAGGAGAACGGATCGAAGGAATTAATTATTTCGGCGGATAATTGCAGATATAAATTATACAAATCTTAGTAGATTTGTAGGCGTAAAAGTTGGGCTGCTAGGGATATTTTTGGTAAACTGCATTGTTGCTGGCACACTGCACTCCATCCAAGCCAGTAACGAGGGTCACCAGCGCAAGATAAGACAACTGCATATTTACCTGCGGGCCTAACACTTCAGGATACAAATATATTGGATCGTGAAGAGAGCGAAGAGCATAGTGAAGAAACCAAACAAGTGAAATTAAAGGTAAGTACACAGAGTAGTCCAACTGGTAAAGCAGAGAGCATAGCAACGGTATCAAATATCATTTCGCTAATCCGCTATGCTCTGTTTTTGACCTTCGCTTATTTGGTAAATGTTAAATTTTAGGGTCCTGGATCCAAAAATACCCTTCATTGCCTTCCATCAGCAACGGTTTATTTAGTTAAACATGGGGAGTTTAGATTAAAAAACAGAGCAATCAAGAATCAAACCAATATTTTATTACAATAAACTATGCATATTTCTTTCTAAATTTGGAATCAAGAACTAATCCTTTACAGTATATTAAACTAAATGATTTTTACTTTTTCTATTTAAAACCTTTTCTTGATTCTCTTTGACGCTATTTATATTGACGGCTCCTTCCCTCAGTATTTATTGATATTATCACGGACCTTGTGAATGGTATTGCACAGCTCTTATCTACATATGTTGCTATATATGCAGCTAACATGCATTTCACATTGTTTTTACCCAAAAGTAAACGCATTAAAGGGTCCGCGTGTTTCTGAAAAGTGGAGGTCGGATTACAGTTTTCTTACGTTGTAGCCTGTAAAAGGCTCCTTGTCCAACTTTAGTATTTGATATCAATTTGAGGCTCAAAAAATATTCAATTTAATTAAAGTTAAAAACATTCGCTCTTCGTGATAACTTGAGGAGATGAAATTTAAATTCCAATCTCGCTTTAAGAAGCTCATATGGAGGTCGGTTTGATGGAGTCAAAGTTTAGCAACATCCAAAATAAAAACACTATTAGAGTCCTCTAGCAATAAGTTGACCAAAAATGCTTCTTCTCTGGTTGCCAAGGATACTGGAACAAATCCTGTATTTAGGTCCTAAAGCTGAGCCTAGAGCTGGCACAAGTTCGGTGGAAATATAGACCTTTTTATGGGTTGATTCCTGTGTCTTATATTTATGATATGTAAATATATCATGAAACGGAGAGCAATGCAGAGACAATATCTGTATTTTCATTAACATAGGTTTTGTGGGTGCCAGTAGAGTCAAAATCTATATAAATTTGTCAAAATGTATCAAGGATTGTTTTTATTGCAGACAATTCCCCCGTCTTTTTGGGATGACGTCTAAGTATTAGGTTTAGTAAGTTGGACAAGACACAAGCCCAAATGTCCACTTGTTCTTTTAAATTCACTTGTCTTTCCATTTAATCTAAAGTCTACTCAATATGCTCAGATAAACTTTTGGCTTTTATTTTTTGGATTTATTTATAATTTTTTCATATTATCCTCTTGAGGCGTGACCCTGGTGAGGCGAACGGACGAGGAAGGCCAGCGCAGCCTCCAGCAGACTCTGGATCCTCTGCCTAACGAGATTGAATCCAGAAAGGTTGACGAACTTCTCTGGGACAGAGTTACTGCATTCATGGAGACTCACTCAGTGCAATTCAAGTTGCCCAGCTTCATCAGGGAGGCTCTATGGGAGAACCAAGAAGGCCAAGAAGGTAAGGATAAACAATAACTTAATGTCAAACCAATACATAAAATGTAGTATTTCCGAGATATCAAGAGTCAATAACTAGTTAGAGTTAACAACACGAGACTATAAAACCAGTATCTCAACTGGATCAAAACAAACTAACTTGTGTCTTATGTAATGGCTATCCAGTGAAACCGGTGGGGTATTTTAACCAAATACCCCAAACGACATGGATAAATTGTTGAAAGGTATCATACAGTACAAAAACACAATTTTTTCTTGCTCTCAAAACAAGAATTATATAATCTGATTTAGACATAGGTATGCTAAATAACCAGTAGTATTCTACCATATTCTACAGAAATTTTAAATTATCTGATTTTGGCAATCGTTGTAAATATTGATCACAATACTGGTATATTAGATTCTTGATAATTATTGTACATATTGATCACAATACTGGTTTATTAGATTCTTGATAATTATTGTACATATTGATCACAATACTGGTATATTAGATTCTTGATAATTATTGTACATATTGATCACAATACTGGTATATTAGATTCTTGATAATTATTGATTATAATCAATTCCAACTGGGTTACATTTTTATTTTCATGTAGTGAATATGCCAGATCTGCTGCGATAAAAATTAATAGTACACATGGTAAACACACCATCAGTCAAAGGAATGCCCAGAAATGGTTTAAAAAATTTGAAGTTGGAGAAAGCAGCATTTATGATGAACCCCGTTCGGGACGTCCAGTTAATTTTCAAAAATCTTATGGAGTCAGATCCACAATTAACTGTGTATCATATGGCAGAAAATCTTGATTCATCTTATGGATCACAAACCGCTCCCTAGTGGTGAATGTTAACAAAGTGTTGTTTTATCATGATAATGCTAGATCACTTACAGCTCGAACAACGCTACAAAATTTGTTTGAATTTATTTGAGAGCTTTTCACACATCCTACTTACCCCCCGGACGTTGCCGCAAGACTTTTTTTTGATTAGGGAAAAAGTAAAATTCTAAACAGAATGTACTAAATGCAATTTTAAATTTATTTACACTATTTAAAAAATTTCCGAAAAATAGGCACGAACCTTTTGGCCGATCTGCTAAAAGTGGTGTTCTCCCAGATAGCACTGGACTGTTAGAGGATGATCCTTGCGGAACATGATGAGGGTTAGCGGTACTCTGGCGATTCAAGATTCTGCCTGTCAGGTTGCACCTAGGTGGTGAGATTTCAGGTGCAAGTCATAGCACCTTTCGGCTAGAAGATACCACATCATCAGGGACATTCTTAGTTCGGACAGAACGAAGCGGATTCATTGCAGGGGTTCATTATCTTCTTCCGTCTTATCAGCAAAAGTTCAATCAATGGTTTTCTTTTCAAGTAATTTCTCCGTAAAATTCTCGAAGCTTTCCCGACTTTGGTTTTCTCCTCAACCAATACTAAACCTAAGAAACACATTTGGATAAACCGATAGGTTCTTCCTCTGCTAACTAATATTCATAGGAGATAATGAAATAGGATTCCTGCTAACCTATACCTCTGCAAAAAAAAAAAAAAAAAAAAAAAATGTCTGACTCCTTGAACTGTATAATCTTAGCATGTATATGGTGTTTATCTCGTAAAAATAAAGCACAAATTATTATAGTTTTGCTGTCAATTTGCTATGGGTTGCTACAAAACACTTCATACCAATCACTTCTAGTTGGAGATTCACTGTTCTCCAAAAAGGTTTTTATTTTTTATTAGTCGTTAAAAAAAGAAGATAAATATGGATCATATATTTCATATAATATGGTTATTGACATGTATTTTACTTAAAGTGTCACTTGTATATGTGGTGATGTCTACAATAAAGGACTTAGCCAGTTTTGGCAGATATCGACCCCTATTTCACATTCTTCGAAAAATGGTGCTATGGTACTCGGAATGGTATCTCGTACTCCGAACCAGAAGACCTCTTACGCCGAAATCTCGTTCTATGTATTTCTCTTTTAGATAATTCTTAACATTTATCCTTCAATGCAACTAAAACAACACTTCCAAAAATTCAATAACCTTTTCTACGGTTCGGGTACAGAATGATTTATGTCTGAAACGTTTTTACAGGACATTTCGTTTTATTTAAAAAAAAAAAAAAAAAAAAAAAATAGAAGAAAGATGTCGTGATGGCTCAGAAAGGAAATTTCTGTAGAGGTATTTGATTCTTGATCGCACCTATGGCGCGCTAGGGAGTTCTTGTGGTCACAGCAACGCTCCAGCCATATCCACAACCCAGGTACCCAATAAAGGCTGGATGGGCCTAGGGACGGTCTGATACAGGAAGATAAAATCGTTCAGTGCGCCCGCAAGTTACAAACTCCAGAACAAAAGTCGAGTGATCTTTCTTCTTCTTTAATGGCGCTACAATCCAAGTTGGGTCTTGGCCTCCTCCAAGAGCTTCCGCCATCTAGCTCGATCTGAATATAGGGTGCGGTGCAAGTGGCCTTCCTGTGCTTTCTTGGGAATCCCATCTTGTGTCATCCGAGCTACATGTCCAGCTCAGCGAAGTCTCCTAATTTTACTAAACCGAACTACGTCCAAATCTCCGAATAGGTCGTATAACTCCTGATTCATACGCCACCTCCATACCTCCCCTTCGCTAAGCTGCCCATAAATCTGGCGTGAGATTTTTCTTTCGAATATTAGCAGTTTCCTTTCGTCAGATTTGCTCATGAGGCTTCAGAGGCGTAGGTAAGAACTGGGGGGATCTATTACGGAGCCAAAATTAAGACAAAGAACATCCCATGGAACTCCAAGCGAGCCACCTAAAAAAGCGCCATTATCCTTCAGAGCTATTCTCATATCATCCAGGTAATTCATCAGAGATGAATACAAGAAATCATATGGAATTAAATTCAATTACGCTCTAAGAAAGTGTAACAAGCATGGAGTTGCCCTAGATATAATTCTCACGATATATAGTGGGAAGTCATTGTAGATTGGCCGAGATCATCGTCCACTTGATGGAGTGACTTTCTTAGTCATCATCACTCCTGGGAACTCATCACACACTTTCATATGTTGTTTGTATTCACTGATTACGGTCATTATACTCGTGGGAGGATGTATCTCTTAACCGCATAATGATGCTATTTATGTTAAAAATTATGCCAAAAATGCGTGATAGGTTCTATTTGTATTACTTAAAGATAAACAAACAAGAAAACAAAACGAGATATTTATTTTAGACCATAACATTAGCCGAGCTACGCGATGGAATTAAATATCCGTAAAATGTTCAACATCCGATTAAACTCGATCATGGGAAATTACATCTATACCCGACATTCCACAGACGAGGGCCTTAAAATATTAAACATATATTATAAATAAGTATGTGTATATATATATATATATATATATATATATATATATATATATGTATATATTTAGTGAGTTTTGAGGTCCTCAGGACACCTAGTAAACTGGGGTAAATGTTGAAGACATTTTTCGTTTTTATAGGCTTTTTTTACGCGAAATAGTTTTTTTTTGTTTTTTTTTTTTAATTCATTTATTTATGAGCACCCGCAACTAAGGTGATGTGCTCGAAACAATTATACAGATACATTTCTAGTTGTAATTAAAAAAAAATAATATAAATAAAGAAATACATTGTGAATTCTTAATAATAACAGATAAAATACATTAGAACAATGTTCATGTGGTTACAAATAAGGTCTGTTTACAATTACTTCGAGATGAAGGTGTAAAATAAGAAGCACTGTTGTTGATACTGTGAATAAGGTATATCCAAGATTTGATAATGAACAAAATTATTAAACAACGTAAGAGTCGGGAAAACGAGAAAAGCAGTAACTCTTAAGAGGGGAAAACGTATTAGTAACATAAAAGGTGAAAATAAGAAGAGAAGGAAGAAAAAAAAAAAAAAAAAAAAAAATAATAAAAAATAAATAAAAAAAAATTAAAAAAAAAAAAATAAATAAATAAAAAAAATAAAGTAAATATAGAAGTGAATATTAGTAAATTATAAATAAATAATAATAATAATAAATATATATATATATAGCCGAAGTCAAAAAAAAAAAAAAAAAAAAAAAAAAAAAAAAAAAAAAAAAAAAAAAAAAAAAAAAAAAAAAAAAACGTTGAGGGTTATGGTGCTAAATTGATTCCGATATACGAGTATATTTCGTATTATAAACACAAGAATATTAATGTATAATGTCTAGAAATGAGGATCCTTTAAAGTAACGAAGAGTTATATTATATATATTTTTTTCCCCTTTTTATACAGTATACTTGTTAGATTTTAAAGAAATAGTTTTACTAAAATAGTTGTTAGAAATAGTTTTACTAAAACAGCAAAGTGAACTTATAACGTTTTATTTTTAGCGTAATAATTTTTGTTCCATTTCCCTGATTTGTGATATCGTTATACACACTAAGCACTTCTCATCTCTCTCGCAGCCATCTCTGTAATCAAATATCTGTTCAAAGCAAAAAAAGTAGAACTTAAAACTGTTAACCAACTAAAACGCCATTACAACCAAAAAAAAAAAAAAAAAATCTTCACCAAGTGATCTTATTTAATTTATTGTTGAGGTTTTTATGATACATTTTTGCCGATTAAACCAACATTTCGGGGGGGGGGGCTGCAGTCCACTCAGCCCATGTATTTAAATAGTTTTGTACTTTTAGATTTGTTTAAAAAATTGGAATTAGTTTTTCTTTGTTTGGCCCCAGTCACCAAGTAAGCCATTTAAGTTATTGAGTATGTCAAATTCTATATTGAAAAAGCAATTTTTTTGGAGTGAAGTTTATGTAGTAGATGTGGCATATTGTTTTATCTTGATTTGGCTTAAGGTGTCAATGCTCATTTCAAACAATATAAAGTATTTGTTATATGTTCAATAAAAGTTTGACGTTTACTACATTCTATTGCTCTTGTCCACAGGCCGAGGTAAGAGGAAGAGGTTGATGCCCCTGCTCCTTCTGGGTCTGATGTTGAAAGGAAGCATGCTCGCCATGGCAATGAAGGCCTTAGCTCTCCTCGCCGGTAAAGCCCTCATCGTCTCCAAGATGGCTCTAGTCCTCGCGGGAGTCATCGCTCTCAAGAAGCTCTTCTCCGGAGGACACGAGAAGACAACATACGAGATCGTCAAGCAGCCCATAGTCTCCCACTCGCACCAGTACTCGACCAGTCATGAGTATGGTGATGGAGGATTCGAGCATGGTGGATACGGAAGGAGTCTTAACGCCCCTAATACTGACAGCTCGCAGGAAGCCGTCGAAAGCGCTCATGACATCGCTTACTCAGCGCAAGCACCGGCTGCTCAAAAGCAGTAACCTCAAAACCAAGTCATTGCTCAAGCAAGCCACGACTGACTACCAAAGCTAATTTATTTATGTGAATTATTTATTTTTAGTTGTAAATTATTTATTTTAGTAATAAAAAAAAAACTTGGACTTAAATACTGACTGGAATTATTCAACCAAAGACTCATAAACTATTCAAACCTTTTTCCTACGCTTTTACTGACTAATGTATTCAATAGGTATGAGATATATCTTTTAAACAAATTACTTTCGAATACAGTGATGAACTTATTAAATCAGGGCCGCCACATCTCAGAGCCGGGCCCAGGACTAGATCACGAGCCCCCACTTCTCAGAGACAGACAGAAAATTCTAGTACTTTGTTATAGAACTTTGGACATTTTAAAGTTATTTTCATTTTGAGTTTGGAGCGAAATGAGAATAAAAGCCGTCAATCGGCGCAGCAAAGGTCACTTTCGGTACTTGTAGTTTTATTACGACTCCTGATGAAACTTACTATTCTGGGACTGCAATTGTTTTGTCGTTTATGTACATTAAAAAAATATAGATCCAATTCAAATAAATATAGGCTACGCCCATCTATATTTCTAAACCCCATTCTTTTTACAAGCTCATAACCTATACATTTTTTTCCAATTAGCGAGGCCTGTATTAAATAGCTAAGACAAAAACTGGTTGCCCAAACACAAAGTGCTGCAGTAGACAAAATGCTAACCTCACAAATCGATGACAATCATGACATACCAAGATCTTAATGCCATATGTTTAATGTGGCAAGAATCCTGGTTACTACACGATTGACGACAAGCTTCGAGAAATCGATCACATTGTACGCAAATGGTCATCCGGTAAAAGATAAAGAAGTCATTTTATGAGGTCTAAGGATTGGCCATAAACGACTGACACATTCCTACATTATGTCAAGACAGGACAGATGTACTTCAGGCTACTCCAATAAACACTAATACATAAAGCATATTCTGACAGACAATACACTCAAGACAAATGTAAACTCAGTATAAAATTTGACCGAATTACTTTCTGGTGGTAATCCGCACGTGAAGGCATAAGACGAAGTACTGCCTTAGACAACAATTATAAACTAGCAACTCGACAATAATGACCAAATGTATATGACATGGCATACCATGATCTTAATGTATATGACATGGCATACCATGATCTTAATGTATATGACATGGCATACCATGATCTTAATGTATATGACATGGCATACCATGATCTTAATGTATATGACATGGCATACCATGATCTTAATGTATATGACATGGCATACCATGATCTTAATGCCTTATCTAAGACACATGTAACTGATTAATTACAAGAATTCTGGTACAATACGACTAACAAAAAGCTTTGAGAAATCAATCACATTGTTTACAACTGGTCATCCAGTAAAAGATAAAGAAGTAATTTCACGATGTCTCAGGATTGGCCATACGCGACTGACACATTCCTACGTATTGTCAAGACAGGACAGATGTACTTGCGGCTACTCCAATACACACTAATACATAAAGCATCCTTTGACAGACATTACACTCAGGACAAATGCTGAATTATTATACAATTTGAATGAATTCCTTTCTGATGGAAGCCGGTACATTTAAAATATACTGGTTGCCACACATGAAGACATAACGCAAAGTAATGCATTTGACAAAAAAATCTAAACTAGTGACTTGACAACAATCACTAGATACCAGGATCTTAATGTCTTATCCGAGACTCATGTAATTAATAAATGCCAAAACGATTAGCAAGCTTTAAAAAACCGGTCACACTGTGCATGAGTGATTATCCATTAAAAAAGAAAATAAAGGAAGAGTCATTTTTTGTGGTCTCTGGATTTATCATACACGACTGACATTATGCCAAAACAGGACAGACCCAAGTCTGCCTAATGCAATACACACTTATCATAAAAACATATTCTGACAGACAGTACACTCAGGAAAAATATTAAATTACTATATAATTTGACGGAATGGCTTTCTGATAGTAGCCAGTACATTTAAAATATACTGGTTGCACGTACATGAAGACATAACACAAAGTATTGCAGTAGACAAAAAATTTAAAATAGCAACTTAACAACAATCACCATATGTATATGACATGACATACCATGATCTTAATGCCTTATCTAAGGCACATGTAACTGTCAAATGGCAAGAAACATGGTACAAAATGAGTGACAGCAAGTTTCCAAAAATCAATCACATTGTACACGAATGGTCATCCAGTAAAATAACCAATAGATGAGAAAAATTAATTTTATGTCGTCTCTATATTGACGACCACACAAACAACTGACTCACTCCTTCCTTATGACAAGACAGGACATACATACATTTCACAAACATTGACAAGTATAGTAAACGCACACTCATGACTATACTAACAGTGTACGCCAAATAATTAAGCTTCTCAGAGTTTTTATGAAATACATTTCCCAAACACCGACAAAAATAGTACAGCCATAATCAGGACCATATCACTAGTGCACAAAATGCCCAAATGATTCATCATCTTCAGAGAATATTGGGCGATATACATTTCACAAACAATACAGACTTACTCAGGGATATATCAATAGTGTACTTAACTTCCAAATAATTCATCTTCTGAAAATATTGGACGACTTTCATTTCACAAACTTTGACAAAAATAATACAGACTTACTCAGGGCTGTACCAACAGTGTACTCAACTTACAAATAATTCATTTTCAGAGAATATTGGACGACATACATTTCACAAGCATTGACAAAACTAATACAGACATACTTAGGACTACACCAACAGTGTACTCAACTTACAAATAATTCAACTTCTGAAAATATTGGACGACTTTCATTTCACAAACATTGACAAAACTAATACAGACATACTTAGGACTATACCAACAGTGTACTCAACTTACAAATAATTCATTTTCAGAGAATATTGGACGACATACATTTCACAAGCATTGACAAAACTAATACAGACATACTTAGGACTACACCAACAGTGTACTCAACTTACAAATAATTCAACTTCTGAAAATATTGGACGACTTTCATTTCACAAACATTGACAAAACTAATACAGACATACTTAGGACTATACCAACAGTGTACTCAACTTACAAATAATTCATTTTCAGAGAATATTGGACGACATACATTTCACAAGCATTGACAAAACTAATACAGACATACTTAGGACTATACCAACAGTGTACTCAACTTACAAATAATTCAACTTCTGAAAATAGTGGACGAATTTCATTTCACAAACATTGACAAAACTAATACAGACATACTTAGGACTATACCAACAGTGTACTCAACTTACAAATAATTCAACTCTGAAAATAGTGGACGACTTTCATTTCACAAACATTGACAAAACTAATACAGACATACTTAGGACTATACCAACAGTGTACTCAACTTACAAATAATTCAACTTCTGAAAATAGTGGACGACTTTCATTTCACAAACATTGACAAAACTAATACAGACATACTTAGGACTATACCAACAGTGTACTCAACTTACAAATAATTCAACTCTGAAAATAGTGGACGACTTTCATTTCACAAACATTGACAAAACTAATACAGACATACTTAGGACTATACCAACAGTGTACTCAACTTACAAATAATTCAACTTCTGAAAATAGTGGACGACTTTCATTTCACAAACATTGACAAAACTAATACAGACATACTTAGGACTATACCAACAGTGTACTCAACTTACAAATAATTCAACTCTGAAAATAGTGGACGACTTTCATTTCACAAACATTGACAAAACTAATACAGACATACTTAGGACTATACCAACAGTGTACTCAACTTACAAATAATTCAACTTCTGAAAATAGTGGACGACTTTCATTTCACAAACATTGACAAAACTAATACAGACATACTTAGGACTATACCAACAGTGTACTCAACTTACAAATAATTCAACTCTGAAAATAGTGGACGACTTTCATTTCACAAACATTGACAAAACTAATACAGACATACTTAGGACTATACCAACAGTGTACTCAACTTACAAATAATTCAACTTCTGAAAATAGTGGACGACTTTCATTTCACAAACATTGACAAAACTAATAGAGATATACTTAGGACTATACCAACAGTGTACTCAACTTACAAATAATTCATTTTCAGAGAATATTGGACGACATACATTTCACAAGCATTGACAAAACTAATACAGACATACTTAGGACTACACCAACAGTGTACTCAACTTACAAATAATTCAACTTCTGAAAATATTGGACGACTTTCATTTCACAAACATTGACAAAACTAATACAGACATACTTAGGACTATACCAACAGTGTACTCAACTTACAAATAATTCATTTTCAGAGAATATTGGACGACATACATTTCACAAGCATTGACAAAACTAATACAGACATACTTAGGACTATACCAACAGTGTACTCAACTTACAAATAATTCAACTTCTGAAAATAGTGGACGAATTTCATTTCACAAACATTGACAAAACTAATACAGACATACTTAGGACTATACCAACAGTGTACTCAACTTACAAATAATTCAACTCTGAAAATAGTGGACGACTTTCATTTCACAAACATTGACAAAACTAATACAGACATACTTAGGACTATACCAACAGTGTACTCAACTTACAAATAATTCAACTTCTGAAAATAGTGGACGACTTTCATTTCACAAACATTGACAAAACTAATACAGACATACTTAGGACTATACCAACAGTGTACTCAACTTACAAATAATTCAACTCTGAAAATAGTGGACGACTTTCATTTCACAAACATTGACAAAACTAATACAGACATACTTAGGACTATACCAACAGTGTACTCAACTTACAAATAATTCAACTTCTGAAAATAGTGGACGACTTTCATTTCACAAACATTGACAAAACTAATACAGACATACTTAGGACTATACCAACAGTGTACTCAACTTACAAATAATTCAACTCTGAAAATAGTGGACGACTTTCATTTCACAAACATTGACAAAACTAATACAGACATACTTAGGACTATACCAACAGTGTACTCAACTTACAAATAATTCAACTTCTGAAAATAGTGGACGACTTTCATTTCACAAACATTGACAAAACTAATACAGACATACTTAGGACTATACCAACAGTGTACTCAACTTACAAATAATTCAACTCTGAAAATAGTGGACGACTTTCATTTCACAAACATTGACAAAACTAATACAGACATACTTAGGACTATACCAACAGTGTACTCAACTTACAAATAATTCAACTTCTGAAAATAGTGGACGACTTTCATTTCACAAACATTGACAAAACTAATAGAGATATACTTAGGACTATACCAACAGTAGCAACTGGCTTAAAGTGTTCAGGGACAAGCAAAATCACAAAGGACTGAGGCTATCGCCTTGATATATTGCCCTTTGTATGTTTTTGGCTTCGTTTTCCATGTGTAAGCTTGATTTTCCATGTGGCCATCTGCGTGATAAAAGATCAGTTACATTATTAGCGACGTCATAAATTCTTAACGGCCTATACCAAGAGTGAGGAACCTAATCGAAAGCTTCCTTGTAGTCAAGACTTCGCTGTTTGGCTGAGGCCTGAGATGCAATAAACGAGTCTATAACTCTGTCGTCTTGATTTGGCGTTTTATCACATCCAATGCCCAAGAAGCAAGTAACGGCTTTCGCAGCTGAATAAATAAGATGACGAATTTCATCAATATCCTGCCATTCCAGGATGCTGTTCACCATTCTTACAGCATTGAAAGCCTTCCTGTTATATGGAACACGCGGGATCAGGTGTCATCTATGAAAAGGGATGCCATCATATTGGATATACTGGGACATTAGAAGGTCATTAAGCTTGGACAATACCTCTTCATTCCTGTTAGTCTCACCGTTAGCTGAATCGTCTATATTCTCAGGTACTAAAGTTGGTTCCTGTTCGATTTAAATTGCCTCAACTTCAGCTGGAATGCTTCCTGTACTACTTTAAAGTTCGTGTTTTATCTTTTCTAGCTCAAACCCTTTCAGAACTTTATTGGTGCGCAAAATACGTCTAATCCGTCCTGCAAGGTTTTGAGACGTTAGCCTCCCATCGGGATAAAACTCGTTCCAATACTGCTCTAATCGTCTAGTGTAGCCCGTTTTCTCAGTTGCACATTTTGTGGCCAGATAGTCCGCTCGCATAACTGTAATATGCATGTATTTTGTCCATTTTATGCGTTTCTGCGTACATCTTGGCCGTTGTCTGACAGAGCGAAAGAAGAATCACTCTCCTCCAAGCTCAAGCCAGAACCTTGCTGAGTGCTCAAAGTGAAATCCGTGTCCGTTGGCCGATACGACATCGGGACACAGCTCCCATTGCCTGCTGATGCCGAGGGCTGGCAATCAATTCCCTCCGGGCAGCCCTCACTCCAGATTCGTACGAGTTTGTTTACTTTTCCACCATTGTTAATGGATTGTGCGTTTTATACCTGCTGCCTGATAAAGTGATTCTGGGGTGTGTACCGTGGGTTACCTCGTGTCAGTGTACTATATTTGTTGTGTGTGCGGTGTAATGTTACTCAAGATGGGAGAGTCATAGAGCCCCAAGCAGCTACGCACATCAGTCACTTATTATTATTGTGATTTGTATTTGTGTGTAAATTCTCCTAGAGTTACTTATTCTCCTAAATATGATGACATTGTATTATATAGAGTATGCATACATATATTTATCTGTAAAAATGAAAATAACTCATAAACATAAAAAACGTGACTATTTTTTTAAATGATTCTTGTAGACTTCCAAGGTCCATGTTATTTAATGTTTTGAGGTCTTCTGGACATGGCTGTGTTGACTTGGTAAGAACCGACGTTTCACAAGATATTTTGCCGGCTTCCTAAGGGTTTCTTCTGAGAATGAAGATTTGTTTTTTCTTCCCCCCAGAAACTTAAAACTAACATCGTTTTCAGTCCTGGTCCTATTTAGGTTCGTAGGCGGCCTTTCCAGATCTGGTTCCCTGCAGTCAATCAAAACCTCTGTCTTCCTCTGCATGACAGGTATCCATATTGTGCTCAATCTATAACCATCCTCTCCGTTGAAATTTTGGGCATGTTTCACAATTTCAAAACGTAGACCTTAAAACATTAAGTGGGGGTTTTTTTTTTAATACTCCTAAATTAAATATTCATAAGAAAAACAAAATTATAGCAGTGATGAAGTTTAGGAGATATAAAAGTGGAAGAGGATGAAAGGGTAGAAATTAATATGCCAAGCTTTGATTTATCCTCACGGCAATAAAGTTCTGACAAGAAATTTTATTAAACATGGCAAAATACTATGTACATAATGTAATAAACTATTTAATCTATTAACATCTTTCTTCTGCAACTACTTTGGTGCAAATTATTTAATTGAAGAATTAAATAAGCTATAAATTTTCGGTCATTATAATATCTATGTATATATTTATACTTAACTATTGTCTAATATGGAAAAGTGTTCTAAGAAACAGACATAGTGAGAAAATAGGTTTCTTTTTAATATAGTATTTTATATAATATAATAAATTGCTGAACATGCGCCTTTCAAACTGAAATAAACCCCTTATACTGAATATTTAATCAGGTTAGGTTTAGTTTTCTTTGAAAAGCATTTATATATATTTATAATTAACAATGATTATCTTAAAACCCTTTATAGTTAATTGAATTCTTACAAAAATAACTGACACATTGTGTTTTTAATATACACAAAGTTACAAATCCAGCCTGAAATATTTATGAATGAGCCACTTGTTAGATTATTGAATTACTAACAATAAAAAAAAAGTTCTTAATTATACTTCTTGCTGGTTTTTATTTAATCCATTTCTTCCTAAAAAAATAAAAAAAAAAAAATGGATTTCTTGTGCTCAATATATTTTCCACTTTTTATAATATGAATATGTTTTATGTATGAATGTGTGTTTTTATAATATGTTTTAGAAAAATTCTCTGCATATTTTTAAAAAAGCAACTACTCGTATATGTGATTCTTCACCATACATCACTTTAGGGACTTGCCATACTATGCTCTGGCTGCTGGATTTTCATTTTCCATTAGGGTAAATGACCCGATCGTTGACACTGCTCCTTAAGTTGACACTTCAAATTTAAATTTGAAAAATAACAATTAGATTCAAGAGAATTCAATAAGTTTGCATCCAAATGAAAGAACAGGTGTTGAAGAATAATGTCGACTGACCCGATCAACTATGCAACTCCGTTAATAACATCTGTAGCCATTTTAGTATGAAAAATCCTCGAGTCAACTCCTGCTGCTCTCTTCACTTAGTGAATTTGATAAGAGATTAAGAATATTTCTTAAGAATTTTTTTTGTAATGCGTGCATTAAATTGTATTTTTGTGATTTCTATGAACTCTATGATACTTAAATTATGGACTGTAAAATGTTTGACTCAAGTTAAATAAAAAAATCTTGAGATTATGGTAGTGTCAACATTGGGAACCCAATAAACAACCAGGGCTCCTTTTCTTGACACTAATGTCAACTTTAGGAAGACGGTTGTAAGTGATGAATACTAAAACATTTAGTTGAGATTTTCATTAGAAATTCATGTATCCTGATTTTATTAATTTCTTATGACTGGAACCTTAAGTTGACAACATGCTTACCTAATTTCGACATTCTGTTCCTAATGTTGACAGGCAACTTTTTATAATAGTTTTCTGCAATTTGAAATGTCACACAACTTCTTAATCAATTTGTGGTACAATGGTTATAACAGGCGGTACCTCCAAATGCTTCTCACATTAACCAACCTATGGATGTATCAGGTTTCCGAACGTTTAAAGAAGGTTGGAAGCTAAAATTTCATGAATAGAGCAAGTCCTGCATTAAAAAAAAAAAAAAAAAACACAGCTGAAATCGCCAAGAAAAAAGAGCGAAGGCTAGATTGAACAAAAAAAAAAAGAAAAATCCCTTACAAGAAATAACTTTTAAATTCTTCTCGTCGGAAAAATAAGGTGAGAAACTCCATGACTGAGGAAGATGGTGACTCCTCCATTCAGCCTGAAGAAGGCAGGACATCACTAGCATGAACTGTGTAGAATCAACAGGTGTAGGTAAACCATCATCAATGAGTTACACAAAAAGTTATAGAAGAAGAGTGATTGTTCAAAAATGACCAAGGGATGAATGATGAAAATGGCTGTAATAAGCAAGTTATAAACAAAGTTAACGTTATTAGAGTAGGTGATTAGTGTATAGTTCAAGTTGAAGGAAAAACAGCACGATTTCAATCCAATTTGGTTGTTTGTTTAAAGAATGAAGTTGTATTATTTTCATTTTCCCTCACTGTCATCCTTAGGAACAGAAAAGTCAAACTTAGGCACCGACCTACTGCAGACGTGTCAACATTAGGACCAAAGTAAGGCAGCATTTAATGATTTATTTTACTTGAAATACTTAATGTATCTAAAATTTGTTTATGTGAATTTCATAGAGAACGAGCTGACGAATAATTTGATATATTCAAAGTTTATTATTTCCAAAAACTAAGCGAAGAATTATTTTAAGTAAAATAACCCTTCCTTAAAGTGTCAACTATTGGGTCACTTACCCTAATGCCTGGGCCAGGTGATGATCTGGGACCCGAAGTACTGCCACCAAATGATTGAATCTTCAGTACTTCAGTAATTTCCTCCAGCAAATTAGGTACTCCCTCGTCCGTGGTGAGAAAATTGGTTTGATAAAAATGTGAAACATAGTTCTTGTTAATTGAAAATAAAATACATTTCTTTTTATTGTGATTTTAATGTTTTGCTGTACAAATTTTAATATATATATTACCATATATATATGGTGCGGTCTGAAATTAATGCAATTGAATTTCTCATTGATCCTATTGGTTGGAGTGGGATCAGGTAGGTGGGGGGAACGCTAAGCTTTGCTGCAAAACTGGTCTCAATGCTCTCCAAGCCATGGAAGCGACAGGAGGTCAGTTATTATTATAGCCATTATTATAATTATTTAATTATAAAATGATTCATGAGGATTATGGGGACACTTCTCTGTCCTACTCAAAAGTTTCGAGGTGTTCAAAGGAGCTCTGGGACAATATTCACGAATAACAATGCTCTGTGTAGTCACCAAACAACGAAACTGACAATAATGTGGTGCATAAGACGTTTTTCTTCAAAAACAGACAGTTAACGCTGCTGACTAGGTGAATTTGCTGGAAAGACACTGAAAAATAGTCATCTGGACGAGAAACAACATCTCCCCTACCTGGCAACTCCATCACTACAACACACCCAGTGACAACACACGAGTTTCTGGCCAAACACCAGGTGCCTATGCTGCCCACCCATATATTCTTGGCCTTGCCACAGCTTCTTCTTGTTCCCTAGGAAAAAGGCAGCTCATGACAAGGACCTTGCGAGAGTTTCTAGGGCGGGTGCCAGCTTCTTTATTTCGCATAAAATGTTTTTAAATTCTTTAGAAAAAAAAAAAAAAAATTAACTTCAATTTTTCTATTTTGTTGGTAAAGAAGAGCAATATTTGCTTTCATACACAAATAAACAGGAAATGGTGTTTCACTTAATTTTTATACATTATAAAATTATTTTGATGAATCACAAGGCTAATACAATTTATGCATCAGCAGATGAAACCGATGTTTGGAAGATATACTTCTTTCAAATCGTCTATAATCAATCCATGCTTTAGAACCATCCAAATAGTTTTGTTCATAAAAACCTCAAAATGATAGCAAAAGATGAAATATTTGATGTAATGTCTTGCCTGTTATACTTACAAAACATATATATAAATTCTTCATTTTCATTTATCAGAATGATATTTATAAATAAAATTTTAAAAATTAAATTTCTTCTCTCTTCGAGTGAAGAGATTTTAATTTATATTTCAGGCATGGACTTATGGAATGACAATATTTTGTAACTTATTGTAAATATAAATTCATAATTTACAATATAAAGCTTTTTCGACATCTATGAAGAATTATCAAAAATTTGTATTGATGGAACATTAATAACATTCGATTGAGTAAGTTTCATTGAGTCTGGATTGAAACTTGCTGCTGGTTTGCTCGGAAGGAAGACTGAGTCTGAGCTCGGAGAATTCTGGTTTGCCAAGGAAGAAGTATTGCTGTTTTGGTTCGACGATGCTCTTGATGTCGTCGCTGCAAGTCTCGTTTGCACGCTGATCGGAGACACAGTCAGCTTGCATGATGATCTCCTGCGTTCACTTGACACAGGCACTAATAAGCTCCCTGCAGGCACTGCCTTCTGTGGCCTGAAATAGTGATTTCATTAATTACGTCAACTGATGATAAAGTAGATAAAATTGAAAAGTGTATTGTTTTTTACTTTTATTTAATTTAGATTTAACTTTCCCAAAAGATTTGTGCCAATGTTTCAAAATATTGCCACAATCAACTTCTACAAGTTGAAGACTTGTAGAATAAAAATCGTTTAACTACTTTAATTCTTTATTATTTAAAATTGATTAGTGTGTGTTTTATTTTCCTTTCCTTTCCTTTATTTTCCTGTCATTTATTTTCGATCATGATATAATTTTAATTAGTTTTGCCTTTTAAAACTTTCTGAAAGAATGTAGCTATAGAGGTTGCACTCATGAAAGAAAGTTTAAAAACATTTTTCAATTCTTCATCGATCCTATCTATTAGATACCACAAATGACACCAACAATATATCAACAACAATAATTCTCCCCAAGCAAAGAAACCGCAAACAGAATATATATATATATATATATATATATATATATATATATATATATATAAATATATATATATATATATATATATATATATATATATATATATATATATGTGTGTGTGTATAAAATTCTCTTATCACAGTGTCTGTAACAAAACTCCTCCGAAACGGCTTGAATAATTTTTAGGAAATTTTCTGTGTATATTCGGTAGATCTGAGAATAGGATGTAATCTATTTTTCATACCCCTAAGTGATAAGGATGGTCCACTCTACAAAAAATTATTTTTATTTTATGAACATTTTTTTATTTATTATTATTATGATTTAAACATTTTTCAATTCTTCATCGATCCTATCTATTAGATACCACAAATGACACCAACAATATATCAACAACAATAATTCTCCCCAAGCAAAGAAACCGCAAACAGAATATATATATATATATATATATATATATATATATATATATGTGTGTGTGTGTATAAAATTCTCTTATCACAGAGTCTGTAACAAAACTCCTCCGAAACGGCTTGAATAATTTTTAGGAAATTTTCTGTATATATTCGGTAGATCTGAGAATAGGATGTAATCTATTTTTCATACCCCTAAGTGATAAGGATGGTCCACTCTACAAAAAATTATTTTTATTTTATGAACATTTTTTTATTTATTATTATTATGATTTAGCATTAAAAATACATAAAACCCTAAATTTGCACCCTCCTACCACCAATGCCTATTTTTTAATAGTGATATTAGTAATTTAATAATTATCAGCCCTTGGTGGTCGAGAACTCATCAATTATCACTCGATCTGTTATACCCGCCAGGCGTCTACCGGTGTCACTTCTCACCCAGTAAACAACATGGAGTAATGATGAGAACGAATGTTGAGCTGGTCTCCTGTCTTTCTCACACAATAAGCTTTCTCTCACTCCCTACACATCTTTCGGCCATTATTATTCCCAGAGATGTGCCAATTGAATTCAAACACGTTCAATTTCCGACTAGATAGACGTTCCAAATGACAATGAATAAGTCAGAAGGCCAAACGATGTCTGTTTGTGGCTTAGATTTGGGCACATTGTGTTTTTCACTCAGCCAATTAAACGTGGCATGTTCTCATGTGGGTAAACCATCCAGTTTGTGTTGGCTTAAAATAGACTAACCAAAAATACTGTACACTCCATTGCACTAAGAAATTAATATATTGTTTTGTTTTTTTATTGTCATAATTAGTATCAGAGATGTAATTTTAAATAAGATAAGAAATTGCAATTCTAAGTTAATAATAATTGACGTTAAAATTGAAATAAATAAATAAATTGCAATGAGTTAAAATAATGGATGTTAGGTGTTTTGTTATTTTTAAAGGCCGTCATCTATCACAGCACTCTATTCCTTTTTTCAATCATAGTCCACATCCCCACACACTTACAGTGAAATAGTTATTTTTTATTTGATTATCTTCTTTATATATTAGTTAGTTTTCAAACCTGAAGTATGGATTTCAGAAATGTAATTTTACTTTTTTTAAGGTCTTATGGATATGACCGTGTCGAAATGGTAATAACCAATGTTTCTCCAGAAGATCTGCAATTTCTTCAGGATTTATTTTGAGATTGAAGATGGTTTACAGTCTGGGTCCTATTTATACCCTGTTTAGGGCCGTAGAAGGCCTTTCCAGATCTCTCATTTACAAATGAGAGATCTGGAAAGAAAAGATGACAAGTCTTCTTTTCCCCCGCTCTTGGGTTTCATGCAGCCGATCAAATCCTCTTCCACATGATCGCAATGTCCATTATTCACTTATTCTTCTATACTGAAATTCTGGGAATGTTTAATAATTTCGATCGCTTCTCGGATAATCTTTTCCTGTGTGTTGAATGCCTTGACTATAACTTTAGCCTGCAGAATGTCTGGCAAAATAGCTTTTACATAGGGGTGCAAAATAGCACCCACATTGACAAGGTCATACAGATATACAGAGGACCTTAAAACATTAATTAACATGAACCGTTGAAATGTTATGCAGGATATTGCCATTATAACCTAAAATTTTATTCTTTCAATTTGAGCTATCTACCTTATTTATTATAGATTTCTCATTTATTGGCTTGCCATCATTATTAAATGGCTTATTGCACTGTTTTTTGTTTTATGCACGTTTAAAAATTATGGAAACCATACTCAAATGAAAATAAAATGCACAATAGTAATTGACAGGCGTGCAGCAATAAGGAGGCAGCTCCATTTTTTTGGATTTTCTGGGCTGTTACATTATCATGGATTTAAAAACTATCCCTATTTTCTGGTACAATAAGGAAGCAGCTCTGGTCACTTCAATAGTTGAATCACAGCAACTAAACCGCTGTGTGAGATCTACTATTTACTTTCCATCTGAGTACAGCTAACCCCTGCTCTTAAAAACTGATAAATACAATGCCATAATGAGCCTCGCACACAAATATGTCGGACTATAAAGCTTCTTCAGCTACACTGATGATGATGATTTGACAGAAACAGAACGAGAATAAGACAGAATTTTGCATTAATTGATTAATTTTTTGTATTTTACATTCTTTGTATTTTCACATGAGCTTCCTGAATTAAAAATGTTAATACAATTAAATTTTGTTCATTTTATTTGAAAAGTCAGTAAATTTTGGGTTATTTATAGAACGTTGTTCAATAAGGAGGCAGCTCCAAACCTGACACTACCCCTCTAAAGAAGGTAGGATAGGGTCCTTATGGACTTTCATAAGTAGACGAATATGTTATGATAAGAAAAAGAAAATGGAAAAAATATCAAGAAACTAAATTTAAAAACATTTTCTTTAATTTGCCAACTATATGAAAAATGGAGCTGCCTCCTTATTGCTGCATGCCTGTCAATTGAATAGAGTCATTTGGTCTTTAATGTGTTCAAAGCACTCATGTTATGTAGAATTTCTTTGTCGGTTGAAATGTTCTATAAATTAATGTAAACATACTCATGGGATGAAGCATTCATAGCTTCGATAAGTTCTTGCTCCCACTCGTTCTCCTTCAATTCCATCTCCCTTCTGATGAGTTCCTTCTCCCGGTTGTACGGGACAAAGTCTACCAGCTGAGATTCTATCCCTGTTTCCTGTAAAACAGACTTCATTAGAAATGAAACATCCAATAAATGATAAATGGAAATATACCTTCATAAAAATAAATTATGCCACAAGCCACCCTTGAAGCGTTCTATGCTTGACGAGGTAGTTGACCAGGGACCAGGGAATTTCAAATGTAACAGAACTTAGTAACAAATTACTTACTGGTGTTTCAGCACTTGACGATCCTTTCAAGGAACGCTGCTTTGCTAAACGCTTCTTCTTCTTATGAAGTGGTTTCGCTTCAACAATCATTTCCTCCAATTCGAACGTAGGATCGCAATTCAGGTGGTCCCTCTGAAATTAAATTACTCGAGCAACTTAGAACACCTCGAGAAAATGACAATATAGTATAATATATAAATTAATATATTCCATAGTTTTAAGTACTACGTATTCAAGGAAGAAGAACAATGAATTGGATATGATAGGATATATTTATATTATTATTATTGATTTTTTTATTCATCGCTTTGGTAGTGATGTGCATATATTTATATTAAAAATTATACCAAAAATTACCACAATTGTTCTGAGAAAAAAAGAAGACATTTATTATAGTCCATAACATTACCTGAGTTAACTCAGGCTTCAATGAAACAGCGAAAACACACAACAAAAAAAAAAAAAAAACTATGTGATTTTAGAAACTTAGCAATTCTGGCTTAGGTATACTCGATTCAAATTGAATATTATTTTTTCAAGAACGTTTACATTTTAATATTTGCTTTCCCCATTTGTTCTGTTATTATCACTGATTAATATTTACATTCTTTATTTTATTTATGTATACATTTTATTTTGTATTATTATTATTATTTTCTTAGTTAATCACAGACCATGGAATCATATTTATTATTTGTTTATATACTCTCTATTTTCATATATTTTAATGTATCCACTTATTTTTAATTTTAATGCATGAATATATTTGAATGCCTTGAATGCTTAAATAGGCATGAGTGTATTGTATATATATAAGTATGCATTACCTAAAAGCAATATGACGATATTTGCAAGTCACATAAGTGACAAAAGTCACTCAAATTAGCTTATTTAATTCTTGTTTTCGTTTTTTTTTTTTTTTTTTTTTTTTTTTTTTTTTTTTTTTTTTTTTCTTCTTGACTGGACAGAGATTTTCATGGTCATGAGTTAATTACTATAGTTGTGAAGCTCAAAATACAATAAAATGAAATGAAAATATTTATATTCAGTATATAATCTTTATATATTCACTCATATAATATTTGTATTCACTCACTGGAGAGCTTGAGGATTGTCTTAAGCGGTTAATGAACAGTTACTTTCTCCCTAAAAGGGGCCCTGATTATATCTAATGAACAGTTTGTTCAGATTTATCGTCGATACCCCCAGGGATGCTCAGTTTTCTCGCCGGTACTCCATGTTGAAATGGCCATTTCTATCAAATCTATGACAATAATTCCTAGGATCCTTCCTTTATCAATCCATTTCTTCCAAATCCCCTTCCTATATCTACAACCTCGTTCAGTTTAAACCCTCTGTCCATTCCCGTGGTACCCGTTCCTGTCCTTCCGATCTCTCTTTCGATTCAACACTCTACTTCCTTACCTGTCTTTAAATACCGCCTCTTTGCTTTGCTCCTATCCTCCCAGGAAGGCGCTTTATAAGAATTTACCACCACCATAAAACCAGATTACCAATGTATGTTTTGTTTTTCCCGTTTCATTAAGTCCAAATTTGTTTTTTGGTTTGTTGCATGATTTTACTTTTTATTCTATTTATTTTTTCTTTTTTTGTTATTTGTCTTGCCTCTTTTGTCTGTGTATTTTTTTTTATTATTTTCCTTTTATAATCTCTCCTTTCTTTTTTTTTATCATCTATTTTTATTTTATTTATCAAAATATTTATTACATATTTATATTCTGATCCCCCCCCCCCTGTATATAGTTTCTTCATTGTCGCACCCTCCCTCATCCCCTTTTTCCTCCAGTGTTCCACAATCCCTCTGTATTCACTCTCTTCTTTTTATAAATATGTACATATGATTTATTCTGTTATTTAATATTTTGTAAATAGTATTAGAGTTTGTTTTGTTGTTATGGTTTCTTCTTTATTTATGGAGCTAGAGTTTTAATTCAAATTCGCGTTACCAACCAAATTTATTTATATGTTATTTTTTATTTCTTTATTCTTTTGTTCATTCATATATATTAAGAGCAAAAATTGTTTGGTTTGAATTAATAAATATGTAAGAGAGTACTTACTCTCTGTACAAACAATGAACGTAATACTTACTGGTGGAGTATATGCCGGCTGTATCTGTTTCTCTAGAACCATTTCGAAGTCTACCTTCTTCAGTACTGGAATCTGCTTCAGTTCAGCAAGACTGCTTACTCTTGCACCAGGAGCAATCGTCAGCAGCTGCGAAAAAGGGTTTAAGAAGAAGTTTAATTATTGTTAAGAGCTTATAATGTATTATTAGAAATAGGGAATACTAGTTATATAGTATAGCCCGTTCAGTTAGATGGAATAGTTCTAATCCAGCATGCACAAAATTCTAAGGGAAATATTCCCTAAGGTTCCACCATTTGCATTTGTATTACAATGAACAACACTCTACTTTAAACTCAATAACAACTGATTATGTCTCGTTTAGGACCAGCGAAATCTTTGAGGGGTCAGGCAAGGGAGATAGTGTTTAATATTTACCTATACTTAGCCAAAGCTGAGGCTAAAAACAATTTATGCTACAGCCTGTTCAAATAGATGGTTTAGTTGGAAGGAAAAGGACTTAGCCTGTATTCCCTGTGCAGGAAATTGGTGGTAAAAATTCTCTCTATTATAACCATATCACTAGGAGGCTTAAAACGTTTTAGTTTAGCTTTAGCAAACTAAATATTAGACACTATTTCCTTTGTCTGACCTCTCAAAATCTTCCCAAGTCTTAAACGAGACATAATCAGTTTTTATCATTTTTCACAAATCGTGTTGTTCCTTGAAATGGGAGTTTGCAAACGGTGGAACCGTCGGGAATATTTCCCTGAAAAAGTCGCGTATGCAGAATTGAACTTTTCTGTCTTTTTTGAACAGACTATAGTAGTTTTTATAATAGCATAAAGACATGAAAAGAAATCAGTCCTATAACCGAGTTCGAGGTGACAGAGACAGTATGGTTAGTGCTATACGTCAGCCAACTGATTTTCCACTTTACCCTTTAAAACCTGAGAGGGCCGATGGATGGTCTGAGTCCCTTAATACATTCCTCGAATAACTGTACTAGAATATAAATTCTTTCAGTTTTCAGAGTATCTACTTACCTTTGTGAGTAGATCTACGACTTCCGAACTCCATCTTGAAGGATAATGTACAGGAATGGAGAAGAGAGACTTGATATGGGATATAGTGGTTCCGCTGTGTATGTCGTAGGGCCTGGCACGTGCCAAGACTTCGTAGAGGGTAACACCCAAAGACCACCAATCAACAGCAAAGGTATAGCCAGCACACTCGTCCAACGCACAGCCGAATACTTCAGGAGCTACAACAGTACATGAGGGTAGTAAGCACAGTTATAAAAAAAAAATATCAGCATTAATGAGTAATAAAAAGTTATTTACACAGATTAAAAAGCATTGTATAAAATACTGTAAAATGGGGTCACATTAGTGCAGTGTGGTAAAATTGGTTCAAACCTATACTGCTAATATATGCTTAATGATTTATCTGGGAGCAAATAGACAAATACAGAGATATATATTTGTCTGTTCACACTCTTTGGACAAAGTTCAACTCTTGGGTATTAGTTAAATGAAATTATCCTACCAATATATAAAAACATAAAATAAAAATAAATAAATAATAAAATGAATATATACCTTTTTTTATGTTTTTTTTTCTTTTTTAAGACTGCCTATATCTGGTTCTTATATCTACACAATAAAATTTTTTAACCCCAGCAGTATAGATTAGTACCAATTTCACAACACTGCACTAATCAGTTTTGTGTAAATTTGAATTAAAATGTAATTCAAATGATATTTGAATTATTAATGACATTTTTTAATTGTAATTGAAAGGTCTGAAAATATCTATTACAGTAATTGAAAAAATAATTCAATTTGGATTGACTGTATTTCAATTAAATAGAACTCAAGTATTTGAATTACATAGTTATTTGAAATAAGTTTTGAGTAAAAAAATTACAATGTAATTCAAACGGTATTTTAATTATGAATTACATTTTTTTATTGTATTTGAAAAGGCTGAAAATATCAATTACAGGTGCTAATGATCCTAACAGTCGAAGCACCCAAGTATTTGAATCGTAATTGAATTACAATTATTATTCAATTACAATTCTTGATAAAATTGATTTTTTAATTACTGGCTATCATAATTGGTGATAAGTACACTAATAATTGAATTACAGTTGTAATTCAATTATAATTCTTGATAATTGATATTTGAATTACATAATTAGTGCTTCAATTACATTACGGGATTACAATGTAATTCTAATTCACGTTTTACTTGAATTATTACTCTTGATGTAATTCTAATTCATGAATTACAAATACAATGTAATCGTAATTCCTAATTGAATTACAATATGCCCTATACTGGTACTAATGTGACCCCATTTTATGGTACACGTTACTGTGACTCTCATATTAAGCTGAATCACGATCATCTTATATTTGACTTTAGACTACCAGACAAGGAAAGGAATAATTTCATGAAGTCTATTATTTTAAAAGAAGAAATTGGCCGGGTTCTTAGAGGGAGATTCTTATGAAATACTTTGATGAATTTGATACGTTTATTGGTACAATTTACTATGAAGAACTGTAAAATAAGAGCTGCAAGGTCTGATAACTCCATTTTTAACCTCAAACGTTTGTTAGACAGACAGAATGATTTGATTTTTTTTAAATCCCAATCTGGTGTTAGCACTTTCCTCCGAAGGAAAGTAGCTATTGAGGTTGGACTCATGACGGAATTTTTGAAAAATTTCTTCAAATCTTTATCGATCCTACCTAGTAGACACCGAAAATGACCCCCTATGATATATATATATATATATATATATATATATATATATATATATATGTGTGTGTGTGTGTGTGTGTGTGTGTGTGTGTGTGTGTGTGTGTGTGTGTGTGTGTGTCTGTTAACACGATAGCGGCCAGAGTTTTTGTTTTTTCGTCACGAAACTTGGTATATAGCATTCAATTAGGAAACGATTGAACGAGTTCGTTAACCACCAAAGTCGGTCCACCGGAAGGGGGGGGGGGGGTTTACCCCGAACCCAACACACTAATTTGACCATGTCAGCCGTAATATTTGTTATATTTCAACGAAACTTGGTATTCTTAGCGGTTATAAAGAGAGAAAAGTGAGATATAAAAATGAACTAAATCGGTTCATTAGGAGGGGGGGGTTTACTCCGGACCCACAATACCAATTCGCCACTACCAGCCGTGATTTTTGGTATATTTCGACGAAACTCGGTATTCGTAGTGGTAATCCACAGGTAAATATGTGTTGTAAAAATAAACTAAATCGGTTCATTAGGAGGGGGGGGGGGGTTACTCCGGACCCACAATACCAATTCGCCACTACCAGCCGTGATTTTGGTATATTTCGACGAAACTCGGTATACGTAGTGGTAATCTACAGGTAAATATGTGTTGTAAAAATAAACTAAATCGGTTTATTAGGAGGGGGGTTTACTCCGGACCCAAATTACTAATATACTCATACCGGTCGTAATTTCTGCTGTATTGTAACGAAACGCGGTATACATCGTGGGTAACTCATGAGAAAGAAGTGTTGTAAAAATGAGCTGAATCGGTCAATCGGAAAGGGAGGTTTACTTTGTAATATATTTCAATAGAAAAGCCCGCCAGACGTAGGTTCACAAAGCCGCCGCAAGGAGCGCTTTCTACCACTAGGGGGACTGTATCCTGTTCCTGCGTTAGATCAAAATACGATAATATGAGGTTTTTTGTATTTATTGCGTAGTGTAGTAGGTAGCATGTGTAAACATAACTCTGGAAGCAAATTAATAATTGATCATTTACTCATTACAAAATTAAAAGAGAACTATTCATGAGGTAAATGAAAAACGTCCTGTTCCTTCACAAAAGTTTATTTTTCTACGCAGCTCCTGCCACCATCCTCAGAGCTGTGACAAAATTAATACAATAAAACAGTTTTTGTTGCATAATGGTAATCATCTTAATATTAAAATCCTAAACCTACACGTAAAATAATAAATAAATAATCACAATAATTTTGGTTCGTCAACACAAAGATTAAAAACAATACAATGCAAACAAAAACAAAACAAAAGTCATAAGTGATAAAATGAAATGTCTAAAGTTGAGGAGAGAGACTCACCTATAATGAGTTCAGCTTCACTGCTGAGGGCTGACTGAAGGGAAGCAGGGAGAGAGCCTGCACAGAGACATGACTCAACATATCAGTTTGATACGTGTCTGTCCTTTTATTTAAATTACACGAGCTCAGGATCTTATCTATACGTATCTCTATACTTTCTAGGACGTTCATCTGCGCAGACTTCTTCCGGCAATGTAAAATATATAGTGAATGGTCAGCCTCGCTGTGTCCCGCTGCGAGACAGTGTTGACGAAATTCTGAATCCGACCTGGTTTTATGTTCTCTAGCTCTTATTTTGAGTTTCCTACCAGTTTGCCCTACGTACGATCCAGAACAGAGGCCACATACGATTTTATAGACACCACTCTTATTCCCCGTGTTTATCTTATCCTTGACGTCACAGAGAGCATTAGCCAATGAGAGAGTATTTTTAAAGGCCACCTTAACATTCGCTTTACTTAAAATGGAGGCTACTTTTTCCGAGACTTGGCCTAAATATGGTAAGGTGAACCATCTAACCTCAGATACGTCGGGTTTCAGAAAATTGGTAAAAGCTGCCTTAAGGGCATGTTTTTCTTTTCTTCTCCTGTAAATACCATCAATCATGAGAGCATCATATCCGTTCTTCTCCGCTACATGCTTTATATGGAGAAGCTCACGGTGATGATTACTCTCCGACATAGGTACTGACAGGAGTCGATCAATATAATAAATAAAAGGCAACATTTTTACTCTCGGGTGTTGAAAAGAACTCCTATCTATAGCTGTATCGGTGGTAGTAGACTTTCGAAAAATCGAAAGTTCCAAACCACCCTCCTCGTCCCTTCTCTGCCAGCAACCTCAACGTTTTTGAGAACTATTCATGTTTTTATTTTATTTATGTAGGATATTTTAAGTAAATTGTTCTGGAAAGCAGTCTAAACTACCCAAATTCTGAGGAAAGTGCTTAGTTATGCAGCTCCTGCGTGACGGACTTTTGTTTATATGAGAGGAAGTCTCTTATAACTGTAGCAGCCAGTGCTGTGTGGTGGAGCCATCTTCTGGTCTCTGCAGTTGAAAATTCTCCACTTTGGAACATCATTTGTCTCTTTAGTTGTTCACCCTCTACTGACTTGTTCAGTGTCAGACAGGGAAGAAGCAATTTTAGGAGAGTTTACGAGTCCATCTATCAAGAGGTGAAAATTAAGATCCTGTTTCTTTTGAAGGAAACAATTTAAAAAAAAAAAAAAAAAAAAAAAATCGTGAGGTAATGTACCCATTTGAAAATGCCTGGCCTTTTATTCAAGGGCCAGCTTCGAGGCCGTAAAGAGTTAACTGGCCGTTATTTTTGTCCGTTGCAATGAAAAAACGTAAATATCGTGTCCAAATATTGAAGAATGTGCGTTCTTTAATAGTTGGACCTTCGTAAACAAAATCGGTCCATGAGACGTTGTAGTTCCAGGACATAAAAACTTCAGAAAACGTTATAAATAAAAATTAGAATTGAGGCTGATGTTTATTACGAATATTAAAGAACAGAATTATTATTTTTATTTATAAAGGTTATAAAACGTAATTATTCAGGAATGAGGCGTGCTCGTCCCACGTTACGGAGGAATGTGCCAAGTTATGTAGGTCTTGCGGGGCGGACTTTTATTATCTCAGAATCGATATTGTACCTAACTCGATTGCCTGGAGCTGCTCGATAGTATGAAGAGCTGACCGCATCACCCTGCCAACATTGTTACATATTTCTTCGTTGCTAAAGATCACATCTAAAGCAATGAATATTCTATCTTCGCTAGATAAAGCAGCTTAAAGGGAGCTTAGCCCTAGTGAACATGAATTATCTAATATTCAGAAACTCGCTAATCCCGAGATTCCTCACGCATTATTCAAGCCAATCTCCACGAGGAAATAGCTCTGGGGTCCTCAGGGGCTGCTCCGAGCTATAGGATGAGTCTATAATTATAGGCCCCAAAACCACCATATAGTCATGCATCAGTCTATATCAGTGTTAATCGTGAAGATTAATGGTTTATTGTGAGGCTGGAGGTAATAACAAAACAATTCCTTCACGCAGGAGATGCGTAATTGAGCAAATTCGACAGCAATATGTTATTCTATGTCGCATTCCTTAATTTTCTTAAAATAAACTAAAATAAATGGCGAACTAAAGACAGGACTAACAGTCCAGGCAACGAATGATTAATAAAAAAGTCCGTCACGCAGGAGCTGCATAACTAAGCACTTTCCTCAGAATTTGGGTAGTGTAGACTGGATTCCAGAACAATTTGCTTAAAACATCCTACGTAAATAAAATAAAAACATGAATAGTCTTTTAATTTTGTAACGAGTAACTGTTCAATTATTAATTTTGTAATTAATTAGCTTCCAGAGTTATGTTTACACATGGTACCGAGTACATTACATAATAAATACAAAAAACTTCATGTTTTTGTCTTTTGATCTGACACAGGAACAGGATACAGTCCCTTTAATGGTAGAAAGCGCTCCTTGCGGCGGCCTTGCGAACCTACGTCTGGCAAGCTAATTCTATTGAAATATATTACAAAGTAAACCCCCCTTTCCGATTGACCGATTTAGCTAATTTTTACAACACTTTTTTCCCATGAGTTACCCACGACGTATACCGCGTTTCGTTACAATACAGCGGAAATTACGACCGGTATGAGTATATTAGTAATTTGGGTCCGGAGTAAACCCACCCTCCTATTGAACCGATTTAGTTTATTTTTACAACACATTTTTACCTGTAGATTACCACTACGAATACCGAGTTTCGTCGAAATATAACAAAAATCACGGCTGGTAGTGGCGAATTGGCATTGTGGGTCCGAAGTAAACCCCCCCCCCTTCTAATGAACCTATTTAGTTTATTTTTACATCTTACTTTTCTCTCTAGATTACCACTTCGAATACCAAGTTCCGTTGAAATATACCAAATATTACGGCTGGCATGGTCAAATTAGTGTTTTGGGTTCGGGGTAATCCCCCCCTTCCGGTGGACCGATTTAGGTGGTTAACGAACTCGTTCAATCAAGAGCGGATATTTCGAAAACTAAAGATATCTCGAAAAACTTTATTGAATAGAACTTGTAGGATATTTAATCAACTTTCATTTGTTATAGAATAGTCATATCGCTAGGACGCAGGGTTTCCGAGAGACGCAGGGTTTCCGAGAAATAAGTGAAAACCCGAAAAATGGAACCTTCTAACCCCTCCCCCCCCCGGCACAAAGGCTACGGGCGAGGGCTTTTGATATGTTTACCTCCTATCCAGCCTAAACAAAGGTACGAAGTCAAAGATTTTGTCCCAAAAATTTCCATCTATAGCTGTTCGTTGCCTTACTATAATCAAAAGCCAGTTTAATCGCATGGCGAACTAAATACAGGCCAGCTCACAAGCCACTGTAATCGCATGGCGAACTAAAGACAGGGCAGCTCACAAGCCACTTTAATCGCATGGCGAACTAAAGACAGGGCAGCTCACAAGCCACTGTAATCGCATGGCGAACTAAAGACAGGGCAGCTCACAAGCCACTTTAATCGCATGGCGAACTAAAGACAGGGCAGCTCGCAAGCCACTGTAATCGCATGGCGAACTAAAGACAGGGCAGCTCACAAGCCACTGTAATCGCATGGCGAACTAAAGACAGGGCAGCTCACAAGCCACTGTAATCGCATGGCGAACTAAAGACAGAGCAGCTCACAAGCCACTGTAATCGCATGGCGAACTAAAGACAGGGCAGCTCACAAGCCACTGTAATCGCATGGCGAACTAAAGACAGGGCAGCTCACAAGCCACTGTAATCGCATGGCGAACTAAAGACAGAGCAGCTCACAAGCCACTGTAATCGCATGGCGAACTAAAGACAGGGCAGCTCACAAGCCACTGTAATCGCATGGCGAACTAAAGACAGGGCAGCTCACAAGCCACTGTAATCGCATGGCGAACTAAAGACAGAGCAGCTCACAAGCCACTGTAATCGCATGGCGAACTAAAGACAGGGCAGCTCACAAGCCACTGTAATCGCATGGCGAACTAAAGACAGGGCAGCTCACAAGCCACTGTAATCGCATGGCGAACTAAAGACAGAGCAGCTCACAAGCCACTGTAATCGCATGGCGAACTAAAGACAGGGCAGCTCACAAGCCACTGTAATCGCATGGCGAACTAAAGACAACAAGGAAATGAACCTGTGAAAAAATGCAAGTCAGTACATATATTGAGAAGTAAAAGTTCCACTATATCCGACTTCTTTGAAGGCTATTGTTCTGAAGAGATATTGAGTCGCTCGAAGTGTTAAATGTAAAGAAGGCGAAGAGTAAAATGGACTTGCCAGGCAAAGCACGTTCCTGAACGAGTTATTGCTCCGAACAATGAAGTTTCTTTTTCCATTCCCGACTCTCATTGCTGTCTCCATCTTCACTCCATTGGCTACGACTAGCTCTAGCTGGCTTTATTTTCGACCTTAAGGATTAAACGCCTCTTAGATAATTTGGATCAATACACATCAAAAGCAAAGAGCACTTGTACTCAAATAAGTGGTAAGAAATATACAAAACAAAATTGCAATGGTACATCATGCTCATTTGAAGTCTTGTTAGGGTTTACAATGGAACCATGTTATTAATTTGTTCCTACCTGTTGGTAATTATACTTCCTTGCAACCATACTACTGAGCAACGTCTTTTGTAATAAAAAGCAAAATCTGTATTAGAAGTCGAGCTTGACTGAAAACGCCAGGCTATGCGTTGTATAGTTATAACCTCCCTGATAAACGAAAATGCCTGTAAATGCTGACTAGCATCGAAACGAGGATCCATCCCCGAGCAGGGTAATAGGAAAGCAGCCCTCGGTAGAGATTTACATTTCAGATTGTCCCTTGCCTTCCGGTCCCCCGCCTCGGGGCTATCCATACCTCACTCACAGTCCATTTACACAAGGATTTCCTCAGTTCTATCCAATGGGAGCAAAAAATACCGGGATATAGGTCAGCGCTTTACTTACATTCAATGCGACGGATGAACGCGGTTTTAGTGCTTTCCTCCCTCCTTATATCTGGAAGAAAACGTCGAGTCTGAGACGCAATTCTGAGGTGCCAGTGTTCACGATTTAGACCCTATAGGTCGTTCAAATACAGGTCGTTCAAATTCCGACTAAAAAATTGTCCGACATTGACGAAATTCGTACAAAAAAACCTTCGTCTCTACCTAAAGGCGAATTCCAGGAGAATCCTCCTAAAAGATAACTGATTTTCGGCGAAATTAAGGTTTTGTGCTTATAGGCTTCGTAGTAAATTTTTTTATTGGTGATGCGACGCGAGGCAACAAATGAACCCGTTCTCAAGGCTATGCCTATAACCATTGTCGAGAAAAATGGAAAGTGTAGGTGTTTCGTGCGATTTTCGGATATATTCTTAAAAATCTCGAAACCGGTTGGGAAAACTCATTAAATGTAAAGAATTTATTCAAGAGCTTATTAAATATCCTACAAATACGCTACATGAGTGATTTTTGACGGAGCAATTTCATTTGGAAAAATCGGTGCTTAATTGAATAATTTTCGGCTTTAAGATTTAATTTTACATTTTATATTCGAAGCTTTACAAATAAAACTAGGGATAACAACGGAAACGCGCTAAGATGGCGCAGTTCTTACTAGTAGGACTTATTAATTTTAGGCACATTTGTTTAATTTCTGCTGAACATGTTCTGCAAGTTAGATTCGCATATCTTCGGGTGCCAATATTGTCTGGTAGATCTTCTCGGACAGCAGGTTTATTACTAAAAAATCCCCCCTTTGGGCTAAATAGGAGGAATAACAACAATAACCAAATAAAAAACATCCTGTAAGTTACCTATGTATGGTTTGGTCCCCGACATGGAGGTGGCCAGCTGTCCATCTGTCAAGTGAGTGGCAATATTGTCTGGTAGATCTTCTCGGACAGCAGGTTTATTACTAAAAAATCCCCCCTTTGGGCTAAATAGAAGGAATAACAACAACAACCAAATAAAAAACATCCTGTAAGTTACCTATGTATGGTTTGGTCCCCGACATGGAGGTGGCCAGCTGTCCATCTGTCAAGTGAGTGGCAATATTGAAGTCTGTGATGTGAGCGTGACCTGCAAAGCAAAAAATAAATAGTTGAAATTCATGATTAAATTCCTAATAATCCTATAATGATAATAATCAAGTTTATTGTGATGAATTTGAACATATAATGATGAATGAAACTTAGACATCAAACTCTTACAAGGGGAGTATACTGTAATGGGGCCACCGATCAGGCCATTTGTTTTTTTTCTGGTTATGCTGCATTGAACAATAGTCGACACGACTCCGAGCGTTTGTCCAATAAGCCTTCGGAACTGAGATATAGGATAAAATAAGTTGAAAATTCTTTATTTCATATCTGGAATTTGAAAAATGATATCGACATGTTTCTTTCACCAATTCATTTATTTTAGAGAGTAGATTAAACGAAAAATATAATCGTAGGAAATAATTTGTATTTCTTCTTCTGGACGGGGGGAAATTATTATTTTTTTGTTTTCGATGATATTTAGCAGAATAGAGTATCTTGTGGTGGTAGTTTTGGGCCTTTTAGCACTTTCCTCCGAAGGAAAGTAGCTATTGAGGTTGCACTCGTGACGGAATTTTTGAAAAATTTCATCAAATCTCCATCGATCCTACCTAGTAGACACCGAAAATGATCTCCGTTAAAATTGATATATATATATATATATATATATATGCATATATATATATATATATATATATATATATATATATATATATATATATATATATGTGTGTCTGTTAACACGATAGCGGCCAGAGTTTTTGTTTTTTCTTCACGAAACTTGGTATATAGCGTTCAATCAGCAAACGATTGAACGAGCTCGTTAACCATCAAAATCGGTCCACCGGAAGGGGGGGTTTACCCCGGACCCAAAACACTAATTTGACCATGCCAGCCGTAGTTTTTGTTATATTTCAACGAAACTCGGTATTCGTTATGTTGATCCAAAGAGAGACATACGTTGTAAAAATAAACTAAATCGGTTAATTAGGAGGGGGGGGGGGTTACTCCGGACCCACATTACCAATTTGCCAATACCAGCCGTAATTTTTGTTACATTTCAACACAAATCGGTATTCGTGGTGGTAATCAACAGAGAAAAATGGGTAGTAAAAATAAACTAAATCGGGTTATTTGGAGGGGGGGGGGGGGTGGTTACGCCAGACCTAAAGTACTAATATACTCTTACCGGTCGTAATTTTTGCTGTATTGTAACGAAACGCGGTATAAGTCGTGGGTATCTCATGAGAAAGAAGTGTTGTAAAAATGAAGTAAATCGGTCTATTGGAAAGGAGGGTTTACTTTAAACTCTGTTTCATTAGAATTAGCCGGCCAGACGTAGGTTCCCAAAGGCGCCGCGAGGAGCACTATCACTCACTAGGGGGACTGTATCCTCTTCCTGCGTCAGATAGAAAGACGGAAAATGAAGTTTTTGTGTATTTATTAAGTAGTACAGTATCATGTAATAACATAACGCTGGAAGCAAATTATTTACAAAATTAATAATTGAACAGTTCTCATAAGAAATGTAAATGAGCAGAACTATTCACGTTTGTATTTTATTTATATAGGTTATTTACAGCAAATTATTCAGTAATGTAGTCTTCACTACAAAAATTCTGAGGAAAGTGTTTAGTTATGCAGCTCCTGCGTGACTGACTTTTTTATTTTACCGTGATTTTTATTTAGAGAGACGGTTAGTGTTATAACCAAATGGTATTCTGTGATTATAACGTTCAATCGAAAATTTATGTGATTGCTCTCAGTATTATTTTTAAAATGAATGCATTCGGTTTGTGTTTATACATTAAAAATGATGAATCAATTGATTTCAAAATATATCAAAAAAGTCCGACTCGCAGGAACTGCATCATCTTAGCGCGGTTCCGTTCTTATTCCTAGTCTAATTTGGAAAAATTAAAATAGAATCAGTTATTATTTTGTCATGATGATTAGATAGTTAGCCGTCGAGGTGATAAGTACAGATGGAATGGTTGGGATTCGGCTAGCCATTCCATCTGTACTTAGTTATTATTTTGGTTCCACCAGTCTTGAAAGGTCTTGATTTATGATCTTACCTGTATGGATCGGCCAACCCATAAGTCGGCCAGAAAGGCCTCCGCTCAGAGGCATTTGGAAAGCCTTGGGATCTCTCTCTTTGAACGCTACATTTTTTTTTTTTAACAATAAATTGATCTTCTTATTTTACTTAATCTGTTTTATTGTCAAATACATTATCCGACTATAAGCAATTAAAAAATAAAAAGGAATAAAACAGACCAAAAGAACCGTTCGAATAAACGAAATCAATTACTTTAAAGTTTTAAGCACTTATTTCTCAGATTGACATCGCCTAATCAAAACTTTCATCAGAACCTTTTTTGTAGAGCATTTAGTAAGCTTTCTAATGGTAATCTTCCGTTTAACATGATTCTCAACCTTTTTCGAGATATTAAGGAAAGTATACAATCCCAAAAAAAACATAAATGTGAAATAGAGGCCAAGTTCCTCCCCCACAAAGAAACACTCCCTTCCCCAAAAAGCGAGAAATATCTCCTCCTAAAACCCCCAAAAAACGCCTTACCATCCTACACTCCAAAAAAAGTAGTATGAGTTGGTGTATTAGGTGTACCACATTTTCAACCAAAAATATTTGCCAATACAAGAGATGATACAAGAAAGAAATGTCCAAGTTCATTACTTAGAAGACCTCGTAATTACTTACTAAGAAGAGTAAAGACACTTCAACTGACCTTTAAAAACAACAATAAAAATACTTATATCCATTTACTAAAATATCACTTTCCTCAACCAGGTATAGTCTTAAACTTGGCAATGTTTAGTTTTCTCTCTAAATATAATTTCGGCACAAAAAAAACATTGCCAAGTTTAAGACTATACCTGGTTGAGGAAAGTGATATTTTAGTAAATGGATATAAGTATTTTTATTGTTGTTTTTAAAGGTCAGTTGAAGTGTCTTTACTCTTCTTAGTAAGTAATTAACTTTCTAAGTAATGAACTTGGACATTTCTTTCTTGTATCATCTCTTGTATTGGCAAATATTTTTGGTTGAAAATGTGGTACACCTAATACACCAACTCATACTACTTTTTTTGGAGTGTAGGATGGTAAGGCGTTTTTTGGGGGTTTTAGGAGGAGATATTTCTCGCTTTTTGGGGAAGGGAGTGTTTCTTTGTGGGGGAGGAACTTGGCCTCTATTTCACATTTATGTTTTTTTTGGGATCTCATTACTTTTTTCTAAGTATTAAATAAAATTTAGTTGCCACATACCTACTGGCTTTTTTACTTCATATAAAACCAGGGTCTTTGGATTCTGCATAAAGTTCTCCTTAATGCTTGATATTTGATACCAATAATCAACCTACATACATCTAATCACTAGACTAGAAAAGTTAGAAGCTTTTCCAGATGACAGTACTCTAGAGGTCAAATTGATTGCTCGCCTAACTAAACTATTACACTGTAAAACACAGGAACCTCATCCCGAGGATAAAGGTCACCACGAGGAAAGTGTAGAAGGCCTTCAAGAAAAAGAAAAGAACAAAGACGATACATTTTGGGTTTGTGATCCTAAACTTTGTAATTTAGATGACTTTGAAAAACTTAGTATCTGCTTTCAAGCATATTATACGTTTAACCCTTACGACTTTATTTACAACATTTAAGAAAGAAGTCACACGTGTTGTTGTTAAGATGCATCAAAATATTTCTTAAAACATCAAATATAGGTTCTCCTTACCAAGACGATTCATTTGATACCCCACATGATGGGTTTCAGAAGGAATGATGGCTTTCCGATGGAACAAAAAGTACAAAACGTCATAGGTAATATGAATCTCCCGTATCAAGACCTACCTGCGTGCCAAGTTTGGTCAAAATAGGCCAAACGGTGTGAATTTGTGTAAGGAGCGAACATGCAGACAGACAGCTGATAGACGATTTTGGCCTAGCCTATGACACTACCCGGATAAAGACCTACCTGTGTACCATGTTTGGTCAAAATCGGTGAAATCGTGTGGATTTGTATAAGGAATAAACAGTTAGGCAAACAGCTGATAGATGATATTGAACTAGCCTATGATTCTCCCCGTATCAAGACCCATCTGTGTCCCAAGTTTGGTCAAAATCGATCAAACGGTTCGGATTTATATAAGGAACAAACGTACAGACAGACAGCTGGTGTACGATTTTTACCAAGCCTATATGCGCCTAAATGTTTCTTAAAACATCAAATATAGGTTCTTCATACCGAGACGATTCATTTGATACCCCACATCATGGGGTTCGGACGAAATGATGGGTTTACGAAGGAAGTACAAAACTGGCACGCCCCCGCCCCGGAAGCAGCGTCAAACACAACTTTTCAGGATTTTTCGATTTTTTCCTTTAATAACACCTTAAAATCTATCATCCTGCAAAATTTCAAATCTCTAGAATTATGGGAAGTGCCTAATAATTTTGATGAGTCAGTGAGTGAGTGAGTGAGTGAGTCCTATAAATCCCGATTTTCGATCGCTTATATCTCAGAAACTATTCGATGTAGAATTATGAAAATTTCCAGTTTTACTTACATCCAGTAGTATAATACCTCTGTGAAATTTCATAACTTTATCTTTACCTGGTTGAAACTTATGAGAGAGTAAAAATCGGCTCTAAGACCTCCTGTAATATACACACAGTATGCTTAGGCCGGAACTTGGCCTGACGCACTACCGTGCGCCTAGATGTTAACAAAACTTTTTATGCCTGTTAATAAAATATTTTATTCTAACCCTTCCTTAACTTTAAACGTAACAAAAATTTCAACATATTAGTTTTAATGAAAGTAGAACATGCAGAAAATGTTTCAACTGAATCCCATGATTCTAAGTACCCAAACGAAAAAGTCCGACTCGCAGGAACTGCATCATCTTAGCGCGGTTCCATTCATATCCCTAGTGTCATTTTGAATACGTAGAATACAAAAAGTTATTACTTTGTTTAGATCATTCTTAATGTAAACACATATTCCAAAGAAAAGCAAGATTGTCGGCAAGGCACAAGAAATTATTTTAAGCGGAAATCACTGTTTCCCCCGTTCCGAGTTTCGCTCTACGAAGACTCTACTACGGATATGTTTCTAATTGACTTAACTTGCTTTACTAACATATCCATTTTAGTGTTAAATGCAATTAAAAACACTTACCTAATAATTTTACTATTAAATGCAATTAAACAAAATAAAATTGTACAAGAAAATTAGAAAGTAGTGTTATATTTTAATGTACTACGCCACATTCAACCACAAAATATAATTATATTTCTACTATAGCATTTGGCTAACCTATTTTTCCAATTTTCTCGAAAACGGTCAAAGCTATCGCCTTGAAAATGGTTTCATTCGTTTTCCTAGCCCAAGAAGCCTATAAAACGAGTACTTACAAGCTTATGAACTCAAAAACGTAAGCGTTACGATTTTTTTTGCGCGAATTTCGCCCCAAACGCCATCTTCCACTGGGCGGATTCTGCTGTTTAACGAACTTGACCTTTCAAATTAGACGAAAGAGTTTTGTACCAAATTTCATCAAAATCGGACCATTATTCGCTGAGATATGCCGCGAACAGACAAATATATATATATATATATATATATATATATATATATATATATATACATAGAAAGATATACATATATGTATATATATATATATATATATATATATATATATATATATACAAATTTGAACTACCATCATTTTCGGTCTCTAGGGATTCTGAAACACAAAATTTTCGAGTCGGCACTTCTGGATTGCGTCGTGAGATCAACCTTATAAGCGGGGTTCCTCTCTATGGGGGAGGGAGGAACCGCTCTAAAAAGGGACTTTTACACCCGGTTATCCAGTTATGTTTATTTTGTGTTCATTAAATAAATCACTAAAATATAATACATGTGTTTTCTTAGTATAGATTAGTCTCTTATAAAAATCACGGTATGGAGCTTTGCAAAAAAGACCCCTAATTTTTAATCTGCTATTATTTTTAATGTGAAAAATGTATAATGCTAGTTTACTTGAAAACGTAAACATATTTTTAAATTTACTGTTTCTATTCTAAGCTTTGTAAATGTCGCTAGGATTAACAATGGAAACGAACTATGAATGAAAAGACACCGTTCCGACAAGTGCGGAGTGATTATAAGATAAGAGAGGAGTGAAATGGATTCTTGATATTTCGAAGTAATTCCCTTACAATTAGATCTCCCTTCTCCTCGGGGGAATTCAAAGAATTTATCCAGTTAATTTCTACTTTAAGAGAGAAATTAGCTGAAATTCCTCAACTTAATGACTCTGACGTCGCCATGAATATTCATACCTTCTTCATTAGAATAACATAATTTTATTACGCCATTAAACTTTTATTGTTATGTCTGTAACAACAATTTCTCAAGTCTCAAGGAGTTTTAATGCCTCTGCTATAATAATATTTTTCTTTTTAAACATTTATATTGATCTTCATTAACATTTACTATAATATCATACAATTAATTGAATTCAAAGTTGGGAATTATTGAATACATTTTAATTCGAATAATTTAATCAATAATATGTTGTTCAGATCCTTCCCGTCCTGCCGAAACGTTGGCACAAATAAACTCATTTCAACTATACAACGTATTATTCAATCAATAAACCGAACCCTAATGATCAAAACATTCTGTATCTCAACGGTCGACTATTTCCCGGACCCAAAACACTAATTTTATCATGCCAGCCGTAGTTTATATTATATTTCAACGAAACTTGGTATTCGTAGTGGTAATCTACCGAGAAGAATGGGTTGGAAAAATAAACTTAATCATAACTAATTATAACTTAACATTTGGAGGGGGGTATACTCCGGGCCCAAATTACTAATATACTCATACCGGTCGTAATTTCTGCTGTATTGCAACGGAACTCGGTTTACGTCGAGGGTATCTCATGTGGAAGAAATGTTGCAAAAATGAGCGAAATCTGTCTATCATTCTAAATCTGTCTATTACTTTGTACTATGTTTCAATAGAATTAGCCCGCTAGACGTAGGTTCGCAAAGGTGCCGCCGGGAGCGCTTTCTACCACTAGGGGGACTGTATCCTTTTCCTGCACCAGATCAAAAGATGAAATATGAAGCTTATTTTTGGATTTATTAAGTATTGTAGTACATATCATCTATAAAAATAACTCTGGAAGCAAATTAATTACAAACGGCAAAGTATCTAACATCTCCAGATCATGAGAGTGCTGTATCACTGAACCAACCCACCTCCCATCTTCTATATAACAAGTTACAAATGTGGCGTTGAAAGGTAGTTCCGGCTCCTTAGTATGGGTTCTGTGGAGTCGTTCATAAATACGAACCTCATTAGTGAGCAGGATATTTAGTGAGCGGTGTCTGTGTTTAAGGCTCGGCTCCCAGGATTGGAGTGCGTGAGCTTACTTGCTTTTCTTAATGAGCGGACCAATTTGCATAGGAGCCTCTTTGACATTCTCCTCCTTTCTCGGGCCCCCTTTCATCATGTTTACCCTTGGAAATGCTTTGTCGACGGGGAAAATATAACTTTCACAACTTTAATTATTGTGGGCCTGACATTCATCAATTTGTTATGATAGTAGACGAAAGTCATTGAACCGAAATTCACAACATTGTTAGGATATTGTTAGGATTTCAAACGCCTCTGAGTCATGCAAGAGAACCCAAATAATAATTCTCTCTCTAAAAAAAAGCAGCAGAAATGGAATAAAAAAACAGACAATACATTAAGAAATATTTAAAATTTCATTCAAGACTGGGAATGACCCTACGGAACTCACGAACGCCTGATCACAAAATTGACAAACCAATTTGTTCAATATGTAACAATGATTTCACAGTAAAAAATATCTTTACTGACTGTCAATTACGATGTAACTTGTACAAGCCTAAAACTGCAACTTGCAGATGACAGCAATCATATTGACAAAATACTCTCACACCTAAAAGACATGAAACCATTTGACGAACTAAAACTAGCTCCCTCCCCTCCTCCCCCTCTCACTCTATACATATCTCTCTCTCCTTCTCTCTACGTCAGTTCGATTATATAAATTATTTCTCTTTTATTATTATTAGTGGTTTAGTTATTGCAAATAACCTAAACACTTACTCTTTTATTTCTCGGTGCACCCATATCTCGGTACTTAGCGCCGACGTCCATGGTGCTGAGAGGAATTTTCTCCACCAGCTGTGAGATGATAAAATTCCTGCCGTAGATAGGAATCGAACCCACCATCTCCCGTATGAGAATTTAAGGCGTTAGCCGCTAGACCAAGGGGAGACCCCAGAAGCCTTGTTACCCCAGAGGAAAGCACCTAGTGGGTGTCAATATTAGTGCTTCAAATAGAAATAAATGTGGTAAAATAGCAAGAGCTAAAAAGAACAAACGATATTATATATATATATATATATATATATATATATATATATATATATATATATATATATATATATCGTTTGTTCTTTATTGGAACAAGCTTTACATACAGTCTGCCATTTCTGGTATCTGGGAAGTATGGTGAACCAGAATGGCGGAACACATATAAGTACGTAAAAAGGCGGAGACAGGCTCAGCGTTTTTGAGAAATTCAAAATATACTTGCATGGAGGAATGAGTTTGTAAAGTTTGTGGTTCCTTTGAAAGGATTATTGGTAAAGGCTTAAGTACGCCCTTCTTCCAAAAATTGCATTAGGCCTCACATCCATGTATCAGAGTTGGGCAAACGTTAGCGCGCGCTAAAAGCTGATACCTGTCCGCTAATTTAGCGAAACTGTAGAAAGCCTGCGCTAATAATTAGCGGTTAGCGGCGGCAGTGCGCTAACCGCTAATCTATGTATGAAATATCGTAATTGCTAATAGCTTAAGCTATAGTTACAACTTGTAACTATAGCTTAAGCTATTAGCAATTACGATATTTCATAAATAGATTAGCGCTGGCTTTCTACAGTTTCGCTAAATTAGCGGAGAGGTATCAGCTTTTAGCGCGCGCTAACGTTTGCCCAACTCTGCCATGTATCAACAGCAACTCCAGAAACCCCCCTTATGAAAACATCCGCCAAGACCTATGAAGAAACGCAAATGAGAATTGCTTTAGCCGAAGAAACCCGCCATTCCTCGAAGTCCGCATATGCGGTAATGACCATGCGTTCTACACTAATGATCTTCTTACACCCTCCCAACTCCTAACATCATCAATATTAGTTTCCAAACAGAGCTTCCTCAACTCCACTCTTACAAATACCTAAGAACCTAAAAAATGGTAACATATTTTAAGTCAATTTCATAAACATTGTTTTATATTATATCGTACTATCATAATAATCGTCATATTTAAAGGTATAAAGTTAAAGTTGGATATTATGTGGGACTAATCAGTCTATGATGCAAATCCTACTGAAATATTACCACAAGCTCTGTATGCTACTTAATCTTGTTGCCTCTAACCATTTCAACTGATAGTCCCACATGATATCCAATTTATAGCAGCTACAATTAAGCTTTGTTAAAAATACGAAGACAAGGTATGGTTGGGATTCGGCTTGGGGAATGCTGGGATTTCTCCTAGCCGAATCCCAACCATACCTTGTCTTCGTATCACTGCAACGGCTAACTATCTTCATCTCCACTTTGTTAAAAATGTTGCTTGGTACGTTTGGCCTCGACCCCTTCAATTATCTCCTTATGCTAGTCAGTAAGTGCAATTGCCTTCATACCCTGCATGTGTTGGGCGAAGTCCCCATCCCGATGTACTTGGTTGCTACTAGTTAGAAATCTTTTGCATTTAATGTAATATTTATTAATGTAAAGTCATCTCACGATAAGTCGTAAGGGACCGTGAAAAACTGTACAAATTATCTACAGTTTGACTTATCGAGCATCGGTTCGTCGAGGTTATACTTCGATTTATTTACATGTAAATGGATAAAACAAATAGGGAGTCAAATAATTTATGGGTGACCGACCACGTGCTGTTGGCATTATAAAAGGGTGGCAACCTGTAGATAGCCCGGCGCTAATGACCAAGTTGTAGATGCGCCGTAAAAAAAAAAAAAGAAAATAAAAAAAAATAATTTATGAGAAGTTTACTCAAACATGTGCTCTCTGTACTTATACAGCAAGCCAATTGATCTCTGACAGCTTTGAAGCCAATTAAAATAGCTAATTGAACACATTTTGAGTTATTACAAACATATCTACACCTCACTGTTTCCGTTTTATCGTTTTTTTTTCATAATTACTTTCTAAGTATCTACTATATATTTGTCAAATACCACTCACTTACTCACTGACTCACTGACCTATCATCCCCAGCCCAAACCGCTGGACAGAAAATTTTGAAATTTTGCATGGACACTCCCTATATAACGTAGGCGCTCGCTAAGAAAGGATTTTTTGATATTCGAATTTTTAAGTATTTTTAGAGGGGATTAAAGATTTAGTTGGTTAGAGCAGGCAAGCCTAGGCAGCATGCGTTGCTAGGACGACAAAGAACAGCTGTTACCGTACATTATCAATTTCATAGTACATATTATTTTTAATTCAGGTTAATTTCCACTATGATGGCAGTCCTTGAATTACTAGAAATAAAATGTAATTTTGTCCCAAATAGAGTTTACGCCCTGGTGATGGCCCATCCGATGTAATAATATCCCGAACCACTTGACACAAAAATTTTAAATTTTGCACGGACAATACGTTTAGAGTGTAAGCACTCGCTAAGAAAGGTTTTTTTGATATTCAAATGTTTGAGTACTTTTAGGGGGGTTTGAATTATTAAGAAGTTCCTCATCGGCTCAAAAATGGTTCGATTTTGATAACATTCGGTACAAAAATCTGTCTTCTCATTTAAAAGGTCAAGTTCATTAACCAGTTGAATCCGTTTACTGGAACATGGTTTTTGGAGCGAAATTTGTGCGAAACATTACTTAACGTAGGAAAACGAATGAAACCACTTTTTTAAGCGAGATCTGTCGCCATTTACCAGAAAAATTGATAGAAAACTAATTTTCTGTTTGGGTATTCATAAACGAAGAATATGGAAAAAAATTGTATGAATGGTGATACAAAGTTTTCGGATCTCAGTATATTTTCTAAAATATCTCGAAAACGGTTGGGAACTCGTCGTAAGTGGAAGGCGGCTATTCGAAAGGTTACTAAATTCTCTGCAATAAGACTCTGTTGTAACGTTCGGTGGGTTATGTTCAATCGAAGAGATAAGTGCTTAAAACTTCAAATTTGTTAGTTTTATGCTTTTCAACGTGTATTTGTCTCTGTTTACCTAACTTTTTAAGCGGTTGTTGTATTTTTTTTTTTTTTTTTACTCCACCTGAAACACGCACGGTTACCTCCACATGGTATTTCCTGGTTAACAGTAAAGTCCGTGCAATAATAAGCTGTACAAAATTATGTAGTAGCGTCAATTTTGATCATATCTTATTTAACTCAATGTAAAAAATACTTATCGGCCGTGGTGAAGCACGGGTATTCAGCTAGTTGTTTATAAATGCATCGAATCAACAATTTGTGCTTGAATGATTGGGAGTATTGTAGAACCGCAAGGCTTGAAATGTAAAAATAGACCTGAACCAAGGGTACCGATTGTGTGCAAGAATGGCTCAAGTAGAGAACTGTGTTGGGATCCTCGCACAATAGGGGAATCAGTGAGTATTGTGTGGGCTATTTCTCTCTCTCCAAACAGCTCAAGCACAATCAGGCCTTTCCTTACTAGCAGATAAACTTGGTCTTTGTGTTTCATACTCGGATCCATTTACCAGAAAAATTGATAGAAATACTTTTCAAAACTAATTTTCTGTTTGGTTATTCAGAAACGAAGTATATGGAAAGAAAATTGTATCAATGGTGATACAAAGTTTTGGGATCCCAGGATATTTTCTAAAATATCTCGAAAACGGTTGGGAAATCGTAGTAAGTGGAAGGCGGCTATTCGAAAGGTTACTAAATTCTCTGCAATAAGGTTCTGTTGTAATGTTTGGTGGGGCGATGTCAATCGAAGAGATAAGAACTTACAACTTCAAATTTGTTAGTTTTATGCTTTTCAACGTGTATTTGTGTCTGTTTACCTAACTTTAAGTAAGCGGTTGTTGTATTTTTTTTTCCAACGTAAACAAGCACGGTTACCTCCACATGGTGTTTCCTGGGTAACTTTAAAGTCCGTACAATAATAGCTGTACAAAATTATGTTGTAGCGTAAATTTTGATCATATCTTATTTAACTCAATATAAAAAATACTTATCGGCCGTTGTGAAGCACGGGTATTCAGCTAGTCAGTTATATGTGTAAACCACGGGCGTATATAAGGGGTCCCCTCCCGAAATTTTCATTTCATCGGTAAAAATGTGTCATAAAACCCTTAAAAACAAAATAAATAAGATCACTTAGTTCAGAAAAAATATTCTTTTTGTTGGTGTAATAGTTATTTAGTTGGCTAACTATTCCAAGTTGTAGATTGTTAGTATTTTATACCTCGGAAATGCTCCCAGCCCGAAATTATTTCCTATGTACGCCCATGGTGTAAACCTGTGATGCTCGAAGGGCTTCACAGGTTTCCAAGGAGGTTCAAAGTGTCTTAACGACATTTGTGGCTTTTGTAATTGTAGAAGATACTTTTGTGGTCGCTTATTCATCAGGTCCATCATCACTTTCGAATTCAATATTGTCTACTCTTGGCCGTAGTTCTGCTAAAACACTCTCCTCAGGAACCGATTACAACCGATTCGCCGATGCCCAATCACTACCGTAAAATGGGGTCACATTCCTAATGTGACGAAACTGTTACAAACCTATACCTATACTATATTTGTCTGTTCGCACTATTTGGGCAATGTTCCACCCTTTGGTATCAGTATAATTAAAATATCCTAGCAGTATTGGTCTGTACCAATTTCGCTGAACTAATGTGGCCCCATTTTACGGTAAAAGTGATTGTAGAACCTGTGAAGTTGTCAATTGGAGTTTGTGATATAGAGGAGATGAATTCCATATAACATATGGGTCGAGAGTTCGACCCATAGAGGTGTAAGTCCTCGATATGCCTTCCCGGGACACCCATTTTCTTTTAGACCTGTTTATTTTCCACAATTCTGACCTGAAATCGAATTGGAATTTAGGAGAAGGCTCGGGATCACTTATTCTATTCGACTTACTTAATGCTTTGACATATCGAAGTTTGCCAAATCGAGGCTTGACTGTGTTTAGAGTTTCGCTTCTTTCGTTATTATGCATGGTACAAGGGCCTAGGAAATTAGCTTGATTGATGTTGTATATTTAAACGTAAGTTTTTAAAATTTGTGTCATTAAAGCTTTTCATGGGCAAAGCATTGTGTTATTATCACGATGACTACCGCGTTAATTTTCAGAAATCTGGCCTGGATTTAATCACATTATTTTATTACAACTCAAATTCTAGTGCGTAGTTATCATCAAAGAGAAAGAAAATTTTGTTTTGTTTTTAAAAAGGTCCCACAAGTTATCTTCAAGTTGGCTTCTGTAAAAGAAATCCCACCTCCCCTTAAAGAAAAAGTTGAAAAGAAGAGACCAAGTTTGAGGACCTTCTAAAAACAGTTTACCTACGAATGTTATGTTAGGCCCTTAATACCTTGCCAAGAACGTAATAATATCCTCTTACCTATTTGTGCATTTCCAACTAGGCCAGTTTTCGTTTAATGATGGCCGCTATAACGATCGGATTAATTATAAAATTTCTGGCACTTACAGACTCGGGCCCTTATGGTAACGATTCAGGCTAATTAATAACTCACTGATGATTTAAAACGATCGGGGTTGTATGAAGTCTATGTAAGTTAAACCGGTCATCATTTAACGAAAACTTGCTTTGAGTGGGACTTGAAAAACGCTTCAATGTAGAATTATGATCATTTCAAATTTTACTCACATCTTTTAGTATAATACCCGCGTAAAATTTCATAAGTTTATCTTTAACTCGTTCGAAGTTATGAGAGGGTAAAAATTGGCTCTAATATTTCGTGTAATATACACACAGTGTGCTTACGCCGGAACTTGGCCTGGCGCACTACCGAGCTCCTAGATCTCATCGCGGAAGCCCACTACAACTTAATTCGCATACAGACACGTACAGGCACGCTTCGACCTGTCACTTCCATCTATCGATATTAGCACTGATGTACATAGAGTATAATCGTAGCTGAAAGGAAATACCAAGTAAACACAGGACGAGATATATCGTAGTTTGGCATCTTAACACTTTCGCTGCAGGTGTCATTACGGAAGGACGCTAGCGATCCTACCCGCTTACGAGTGTCCCTTCGGAAGGACTCTACTTTATTACTTTTCGCTTTAGATTCAAAAGGCTCGTAAATGGAGGGGATTCACTTTTACAAGTAAATACAGTTACCTTCAGTATTGTTTGGGCTTTCCAAGAGTGTTTTCCGTTTTCAAATCGGATGACGGAACGATTTTTTATTAATTTAAAAAAAAAAAAGTCTACACGAGAAATTCAAACAAAAAATGTAGCCGTTACTGAGGTATTCCCAAACAATGACAGCCGCAACGAAAGTGTTAAAAATAACGCAATCTACTAGTTGATAGTGAACGTGTTAATAATCATAAAATTTCGTAGAAACAGTAATTGATGCAAGAGAACTCAGCCATTTTGCTACCTTCTAAATGGGAGACTTTCCTGCCCATATGGAGGGGAGAAATTATCGAAAATGCTTTCTTTGAGGTGATTAATTTAAATCCTTCATAACGACTTATGATTGGTTAAGTGATATAACCAATGAGAGCTTCTCTTCTGTGTGGTTTCCTTCAGATCCGAGTATGAAACACAAAGACCAAGTTTATCTGCTAGTAAGGAAAGGCCTGATTGTGCTTGAGCTGTTTGGAGAGAGAGAAATAGCCCACACAATACTCACTGATTCCCCTATTGTGCGAGGATCCCAACACAGTTCTCTACTGGAGCCATTCTTACACACAATCGGTACCCTTGGTTCATGTCTATTTTTACATTTCAAGCCTTGCGGTTCTACAATACTCCCAATCATTCAAGCACAAATTGTTGATTCGATGCATTTATAAACAACTAGCTGAATACCCGTGCTTCACCACGGCCGATAAGTATTTTTTACATTGAGTTAAATAAGATATGATCAAAATTGACGCTACTACATAATTTTGTACAGCTTATTATTGCACGGACTTTACTGTTGACCAGGAAATACCATGTGGAGGTAACCGTGCGTGTTGCAGGTGGAGTAAAAAAAAAAAAAAATACAACAACCGCTTAAAAAGTTAGGTAAACAGAGACAAATACACGTTGAAAAGCATAAAACTAACAAATTTGAAGTTTTAAGCACTTATCTCTTCGATTGAACATAACCCACCGAACGTTACAACAGAATCTTATTGTAGAGAATTTAGTAACCTTTCGAATAGCCGCCTTCCACTTACTACGAGTTCCCAACCGTTTTCGAGATATTTTAGAAAATATCCTGAGATCCGAAAACTTTGTATCACCATTCATACAATTTTCTTTCCATATACATCGTTTCTGAATACCCAAACAGAAAATTAGTTTTGAAAACTATTTCTATCAATTTTTCTGGTAAATGGCTACAGAACTCGCTTAAAAAATGGTTTCATTCGTTTTCCTACTTTAAGTAATCTTTCGCACAAATTTCGCTCCAAAAACCATGTTCCAGTAAACGGATTCAACTGGTTAATGAACTTGACCTTTTAAATGAGAAGAAAGATTTTTGTACCAAATGTTATCAAAATCGAACCATTTTTGAGCCGATGAGGAACTTCTTAATAATTCATGCCCCCCTAAAAGTACTTACATTTGAATATCTAAAAACCCTTTCTTAGCGAGTGTTTACATTCTAAACTGATTGTCCGTGCAAAATTTCAAATTTTTGTGTCAAGTGGTTTGGGATATTATTACCTCAGATGGAGCATCACCAGGGCGTAAACTCTATGAGGGACAAAATCACATTTTATTTCTAGTAATTCAAGAACTGCCATCAGAGTTGAAATTAACCTCAATTAAAAATAATACTATGAAATTGATAATGTACGGTAACAGCTGTTCTGTTATCGTCCTAGCAACGCTTCCTGCCTATGCTTGCGTGCTCTAACCAACTCAAACTTTAAACCCCTCTAAAAATACTTAAAAATTCGAATATCAAAAAATCCTGTATTAGTGAGTGCCAACGTTATATAGTGAGTGTCCATGCAAAATTTCAAAATTTTCTGTCGAGTGGTTTAGGCTGGGCGATGATAGGTCAGTGAGTAAGTCAGTGAGTGAGTGAGTGGCATTTGACAAATATATAGTAGACTAGCTGTTACCCGGTGTGCCATGCTACACCTACTTTATATTAAATAGGTGTTACCGGGTTTGGCATGCTACACATGTTTCATATTAAATACCTGTTACCCAGCATGTCATGGTACTCCTACTTTATATTATATATTAAAATGAATGTTTATATGACACTTGTTCAAATTATGAGAAAGTAAGTTTATAAGTTGAGAGCTCAGTTAAAAAAATTATTTTTCAAATTTTCACTGAATGTGGGGTGGAAAATAAATTAACCCTTATTTTAAAAAGTATACTGGAATCATGTAATTGTAGTACCACTTTAAATAAAATCCTAACCAAACTACCTGTGTATAATTTTTTAAAGAAAATAATGTGTGGTCCATATATAAATACATATTAAAAAATAGCAACAAAATGAAGCATTTAATTAAGGTTATACTTACTTAGTTATAAGTTTTAATCTAGTATAACTGAAACTATTCTTTATTTGTATTGTTTTTGTTTTTTTAAATATAATATTAATATGTTATGTTCTATACCTTTTCATGTAATAATCTGTAACTAAGGTTTTTCTTTCTATGATTGAAAAAGTAATTGATGCAGGATTTATGTTAATTGAGCCAAAAGGAAAGTATTAAAAACTTTTTGTTCCAAATAAATTTTCATATTTTGTTGTTGACATTTTCCGTTATATTAAAGCTTCTCTTTCAAATCTTAAGGTTTATGAGCTCTTCTTTAAGGATAGCCCATTTGTCATAGGAAATAGGGCTATCTAAGAAAAACAAATTTAGATATTTTTGTTGCAGCTATAGACAACAATGAATTAAAGCTATTTGGGAATTTCAATAAGGACTTATACTAAATAAATTAATGGGGGATTAATTTGATTTGGCAAGGGGTCGAGGTTAGCTCAGTGGTAGAGCACTGGACTAATAAACTGGAGCACCAGAGATCGAATCTCGAGCAAACAATAAAGATTTTTTCTTCTAATCTCATCGCTCTTGGGTTGAATTGGGCCTCACTGGCAGTCCCTAGGCCAACCCAGCCTTTAATAAATTTACCAATGGATACCCTGGGTGCTAATGGCTTGAGGTGTCGAAGCAGCCTAGGGGAAAATCAGGCGGCTGGAGCATTGTACTGACCACACTATCTCCCTAGTGTGCTGTACAGTCATGAATCAGATTCATCTATAGTATCTGCCACTTAGGGTCCTCGTGGCCTTTTTTTTTTTTTTTTTTTTGATTTTGCAACAATATTGTGCTCAAATTGCAAGCGTATTTAAATAATGGAGTAGTCAGAGGATATAAATATCTCAGACAAAAGAAAGCAGATATAAAAATATAATAAAACTGCTGGGTGTAAATATGTCAATAATAAAGAGGCTTGGCATATTTAGATTAATAGAAAATTCAATTCACCTGGGGGGGGGGATAAATGAAAGAATTCATTTTAATAAGAAGGAAATGGTTTAAAGACAATTCCATGACAGCAAATTAAAATGATATAAATTTAAATATTAAAAGTGAAATTAAGTTAGGCTTGCGATGGACAAAACCAATATGAATATATGAAACAATAAAAATGATATAAAACTTTATATTACATATTAAAATGAATGATATACGACACTTGTTCAAATTATGAGAAAGTAAGTTTATAAGTTGAGAGCTCAGTTCAAAAAATTATTTTTCAAATTTTCACTGAATGTGGGGTGGAAAATAAATTAACCCTTATTTTAAAAAGTATACTGGAATCATGTAATTGAGGTACCACTTTAAAGAAAATCCTAACCAAACTACGTGTGTATAATTTTTTAACGAAAATAATGTGTGGTCCATATATAAATATATATTAAAATATAGCAACAAAATGAAGCATTTAATTAAGGTTATACTTACTTAGTTATAAGTTTTAATGTAGTATAACTGAAACTATTCTTTATTTGTATTGTTTTTGTTTTTTTAAATAGAATATTAATAGTGATGATTCGATAGTTAGCCGTCGAGGTGATAAGTAAAGATGGAATGGTTGGGATTCGGCTAAATAAACCTCAATATGATTTTGTTTTAAAAAATCTATATTTCTGACGTTTCGGCTACTGATTGGTAGCCTTCGTCAGCTAAAATTACAAAAAAAAGAAATTAATACAGAAACCAAAAAAAGTTTATAATTGTGATAGGTAACAGAACTAAAAGTCCGACTCGCAGGAACTGCCTCATCTTAGCGCGGTTCCGTTCTTATCCCTAGTCTAATTTCGAAAGATTAAAATAGAAGCAGTTATTATTTTGTTGAGAGGAGATCGTTGACCGTTGATGATGCAAGGTAGGGATTGTCCGGGTTAGGTCACTGCTACTTAATAATACATACCCCATATGTGTAGGTATGTGGGCATATATATGTACATAGGTGTGCGTGTATATGTGTATGTGTATATGCCTATAAATAAATATATATATATTATATATGTATATATATATATATATATATATATATATATATATATATATATATATATATTTACATAGATATGTGCATATATTAGTGTTAAATATGTCCTACTTGTATTTACAGCCCTGATGAAGGCTTGAAGTTCAAGCCGAAACGTCGGCACAATAAAACCATTTTTACGATAAAATGTAGTTTTATTAAGTAGCAGTGACCGAACCCTGACAGTTATATTTTGGTTCCACCAGTCTTGAAAGGTAGGATTTACAATCTGACCTGGAAGGGTCGGCAACAATAGAAACCGTCGCGCTAGTTACAAGGTCTTGGAATCTTGGAAATCTATATTTCTAACAATAAATTGTTTTTGTTATTTTACTTAACCTGTTTTATTTTCGAATACATTATCCAACTATAAGCAATTAAAAAATAACAAGGAATAAAATACAGGCAAAAAGAACACTTCGAATAAGCGAAATCAATTACTTTAAAGCTTTAAGCTCTTATTTCTCCGATTGACATCGCCTAATCAAAACTTTCATTAGAACCTTTTATGTAGAGCATTTAATAAGCTTTCTAATGGTATTCTTCCGTTTACCAAAATTCTCAACAGTTTTCGAGATATTAAAGAAAGTTCCCAAAATTTATATTATTTCTAGCAACAGAAAATTGGCCTCATTTTTCATATCCTGTTTTACACACAAAATTTTCGCAACATAAGAAATTACAAAAATAAAAAGCAATAAAAAACGAAGGGAAAGAGACAAAAATTACAACAAGAACGACAAAAACCCGTTCATAAGAACAAAACAGACGTATTTGAAGTTTTAAGCACTTATTTCTCCGATTGACATAACCTAATCAAAAATAGTTTTAGAATCTTTTTTGTAGAGAATTTAGTAAGCTTTCAAATAGTTCCTATCCACTTACCACGATTTCCCAACCGTGTTCGAGATATTAATGAAAGTATACGAACTTCCCAAAACTTTTCATGTCTGTTCATAAAATATTTTATTCTAACCCTTCCTTAACTCCAAACGTAACAAAACTTTCAACATATTAGTTTTAATGAAAGTAGAACATGCAGATAAAGTTTCAACTGAATCCCATGATTCTAAGTACCCAAACCAAAAACGGTATTCAAAAATTATTTTTCCAATTTTCTCAAAAACGGTTAAAGCTATCGCCTTGAAAATGGTTTCATTCGTTTTCCTAGCCCAGGAATCATATAAAACGAGTACTTAGAAGCTTATGAACTCAAAAACGTAAGCGTTACGATTTTTTTTGCGCGAATTTCGCCCCAAACGCCATCTTCCGGTAGGCGGATTTCGCTGGTTAACGAACTTGACCTTTCAAATTGGACGACGGATTTTTGTACCAAATTTCATCAAAATCGGACCATTCGTCTTCGAGCTAGAGAGCGAACAGACAAATATATATATATATATATATATATAAATATATACATATATATATATATACAAATTTGAACCACCATCATTTTCGGTCTCTAGGGGTTCTGAAACGCAAAATTTTCTAGTCGGCACTTCCGGATTGTTTCATTGTATCAACCTTATAAGCGGGGTTCCTCCCTATGGGGGAGGGAGGAACCGCGCTAAAAATACAATTAACTTATAAAAGAACATATCGTCTAAAATTCTTAGAATGAAAAAGTAAATAGGTACAATAATTGATTTTAATAGTAATTAGTAACATTAATTGATTTTACAAAGAAATATGAAACTACATACCAATGACAAATATAGAAGGTAGTAGTAGGTATATATATACAAATATAGTAGCTAGGTTAGTATCTTATTTCTTTGTAAAATTTATTAATGTTACTATTAGCTACTATATTTGTCATTGGTATGTAGTTTCTTATTTCTTTGTAAAATCAATTAATGTTACTAATTACTATTAAAATCAATTATTGTACCTATTTACTTTTTCATTCTACTCATTCTAAGAATTTAAGACGATATGTTCTTTTATAAGTTAATTGTATTTTTAGTTCTGTAACCTATCACAATTATAAACTTTTTTTGGTTTCTGTATTAATTTCTTTTTTATTCATTTTAGCTGACGAAGGCTACCAATGAGTAGCCGAAACGTCCGAAATATAGATTTTTTAAAACAAAATCATATTGAGGTTTATTTAGCCGAATCCCAACCATTCCATCTTTAGTTATAATATTAATATGTTATGTTCTATACCTTTTCATGTAATAATCTGTAACTAAGGTTTTTCTTTCTATGATTGAAAAAGTAATTGATGCAGGATTTATGTTATTTGAGCCAAAAGGAAAGTATTAAAAACTTTTTGTTCCAAATAAATTTTCATATTTTGTTGTTGACATTTTCCGTTATATTAAAGCTTCTCTTTCAAATCTTAAGGTTTATGAGCTCTTCTTTAAGGATAGCCCTTTTGTCATAGGAAATAGGGCTATCTAAGAAAAACAAATTTAGATATTTTTGTTGCAGCTATAGACAACAATGAATTAAAGCTATTTGGGAATTTCAATAAGGACTTATACTAAATAAATTAATGGGGGATTAATTTGATTTGGCGAGGGGTCGAGGTTAGCTCAGTGGTAGAGCACTGGACTAATACCCTGGGTGCTAATGGCTTGAGGTGTCGAAGCAGCCTAGGGGAAAATCAGGCGGCTGGAGCATAGTACTGACCACACTTTCTCCCTAGTGTGCTGTACAGTCATGAATCAGATTCATCTATAGTATCTGCCACTTAGGGTCCTCGTGACCTTTTTTCTTTTTTTTTTTTTTTGATTTTGCAACAATATTGTGCTCAAATTGCAAGCGTATTTAAATAATGGAGTAGTCAGAGGATATAAATATCTCAGACAAAAGAAAGCAGATATAAAAATATAATAAAACTGCTGGGTGTAAATATGTCAATAATAAAGAGGCTTGGCATATTTAGATTAATAGAAAATTGTATGGAAAATTCAATTCACCTGGGGGGGGGGATAAATGAAAGAATTCATTTTAATAAGAAGGAAATGGTTTAAAGACAATTCCATGACAGCAAATTAAAATGATATAAATTTAAATATTAAAAGTGAAATTAAGTAAGGCTTGCGATGGACAAAACGTTATGAAACAATAAAAATGATATAAAACTCCATGGTTGCTGCCTTCTCCTTAATGGAACATATTTTTTTAAAGGTTCTAAGATTGAGGGCTTGGAGGAATAATTTATGATAATAAAGTAAATATTTTTGGTACAAATCTAGAAGAGAATGTAATTGATTCCTTCTGGAAGTTATTCATAATGGGTATTACTACCATATTTTTTAAAATTAAATGTGCCTTTTTATGATTAAAATTGTTGAGATAAGAAATTATTTAAAGGTAGTAAAAGTGTGGGAGATTCATAAAAGCATGTCAAGATCATATTCATTTATTACACACACAAACAGCAAGATGTACATCACTTTACATTATAAATTTTATAACCGACAAAAATGTTCCTCCCTAAGGCAGGAAGTATGATCAATATATGAAATATAAAATATCAAATTTAACATATTTCTGAATTTCTTAAATGTTTCCTTACATAATGAGTTTGTAAGCATGTCTCATATTCATATATATATATATGATATAATATATTCATTTGACTCAAATGTTAGACAACTCCATTTTTTTCAATTGAAAAAAAATGGAGTTGTCCAACTTTGATACCAATCTCCTCAAATATACACTTCCGAATTGATTTTACCATTTAAGAATGCAGTCTCTATGTCCAACTGGTCAACATTTTGCATTTACAACTTTCTTATTTTCAAGTAAATCCCAAGTATTATTTTGTTTAAAACTATACATTTGTATTTATCCAAGGCTTTTATCTAAAAATTAATCAAGTCCAGTTCCTTTTCTTCATTAAAATTTTTCATCAGTTCCCACTAACCTAACTATTAACTAATCATCATCATCAACATGCATAGTGACTATGATTTTATTATTCAAAAGTACTCCCGAGCTTCACTATAACGGATTAAAATGCAAATATTCACCTTCTTACCCCATTTAAAAGTCGTTATTTGTTCTGGTTTCTTAAGAACAACTTTACTACCATATAAACGTAACTTAGAAACATCTGGTTTCTTTCCAAATATATTTTACAGGATGTTTTATTCTCAATGGTTTTAGCTAAAGTGCGATTTTTCAAATAAGTTGCTCCACAAACAATTTTATGCCAAAACTTTTTTACAACAATAGATTCTGCCAGTAAACAATGACATATATTCATAATTGTTCTAAAAAATTGGTCAGCAGTTCTCTTTAATTTGTGAATATATGAGGGCATGGATGAATTTAGATACTTTTATTCTTTGTAATAGCATAAATCATACTATTTAAATATTCCTTACCATTGTCACATCTCATAATTTTAATTCTCTTATTGGTTAATTTTCCAAGCAATTAAACACTTCTATATTCTATATTAACACCATGTATGGTATAACTAAAAGATGAAAATAGACAAACAAAGGTTAAAACTGAAATGCTTTAAAACACAGTTTTAACGAAATGTTTCGAAAAAGATTTGTTAAAAACATAAACCGTTTAAATGTATTTGCAAGCTTTTACTAAGCAAATGCATGTGATAAAACGGAGGCATAAATTAATTATTAAAGGCATAGTTTTTAATAAGCAATAAAATGGAATAGTAACAAAAATAGTAAACAAAGGGAATGGAAGTTAGACTTATAGTTCTACTTACTTGACTTACTTAAGGCTATAAGATAAATGAAAACACCAAACTTAAAAAAGTTTGATACAGACACTTTTGCAAACTTTATGAAGTTTGATTAACGAACGTTTGAAAACTCAAAAAGTTTGCAGACACTTAAAAAAGTTTCATGAAACTTAAAAAGTTAGATGTATGAATGTTAGATATAAACACTAAGGCTAAAAAAAGAAAAAATGTTCAAGCTTAAAATGTAAATGTTTTATAGCAAAAGAAAAATGGCTTCTAAGCCCAGTGTTGTCCTACAGAAATAAATTTATGTTATACGATATATTTACTTTTTATTACTTTAAGATAGACTTAAAAGGCTAAAAGGTAGACAAAAAATGCTCAAACTTAAAAAAGTTCAAAGTTAAAAAAGTTTGATACACACGTTTGCAAACGTAATGTAATTTAAATTGTAATTTGTAATTAAACAAACAAAGGTTAAAACTGAAATGATTTAAAACAAAGTTTTAACGAAATGTTTCAAAAAAGATTTGTTAAAAACTTAAACCGTTTAAATGTATTTGCAAGCTTAATTCTGTCGCAAAACTGAATAACATCTAGGAGCCCAGTGTTGTCTTATTTGATATATACTTCTTAAACAGAAATATGATTTTTCTCCAAATTTTGAGAATGTAAGGCTATTTTGTGAATAGGTAAAACTTTAAAAGAAGTTAAAATAAAACTTTAAAAATAAGTATAACTTAAAAAAAAGTAAAACAAAAACAAAAAGAAAGTAAAACTTAAAAAAAAATGAGTTTTGTTGGCTTGCTAATTTCCATCTATATTGCCGTTCTTCTTTGAAGAAGTTGCAACACTGGAAGAAAATGGCTATTTCGGAGAATTTACTCCTTCATAAATGACATTTTCGAAGGCGTAACTCCCGAACTGTGAATCCTAGAAGATTTTGAGCTAGACTACGAGATTTCCCGGATCAAGACGTATCTATGTGCGAAGTTTGGTCAAAATCAGTCAAACGGTGTGGATTTGTATAAGGAACAAACAAACAGAAAAACAGAAAAACAGACAGACACGTGATTTTTATATATATAGATACGACACTACTTATATTCAGGCCAGCAGATATTACGGAAAAGAAACAAATATACTCACAGACTGAGTTATTTTACAAGTAAAATGGTGACAAGTACGGAATCTCGAAATAGACAATGAATTGAAAATTATCATAATTTTATTCAAGACTGGGTATGGTACGTCTCTCATAGATCAGAGGGAAAAAAATACCCACGATCGGAATAAAGTATCGCAAAAATGAAGATATTTGAATGCCTCTCAGAAAAATAATATTAATTTTAACAATAACAAATTTCAATAGTAATTTACTTTAATCATAATAAATATTTCTAAGGAAAATAACAAACACTGGGAATCATCCAAACGGAAAAATCGTCGACAATGCATAGTCTCTACAAGATTGAGAGCTGGGCATTCCAACTGCACAACAGATTGACTAACCAACTGCACAACAGACTGACTAACCAACTGCACAACATGCAACAGTATTTTCACAGTAAAACGTAATTGACTGTCAATTACGTCGAATTTGGGCATTCTTCACGACATAGCAGAACTTCCTTCAGATGACAGCCATCTTATTGACAAAATATTCTTACACCTAAAATATATCATAATAAAATTATCTCTGTCTCTCACTCTCTATCTTTTTCCCCCTTCTCTTCCACTGCTGTACTTTAAGGCTGCCGTTATACCAGCGGTTCAGTCCAATTTATAAATTTTGAGTGCGCGAATTTTAATAGGCCAGTACCGCTCCATCGTTGCTCTTCATTACGAAGAAAGAACGTATACACTCAACATCCTAAAGTAATTCAAATCAAACGACACATCTACAAAGCACAACTTTCAGGCATACATACAACAATTTATTGGCTACCAGGACATGAAGACATAGGACTTAGTACGACTGCAGACGAACAAGCAAAATTGGCTACTCAAGACTTAACAATTCAACCACTAGACATTTTTTACCAAGACCTTACGTGACAGGCTAAACATCAAATCACAAACAAATGGAAAAATGACTAGACAAACTTATCTACCAACAACAAATTGCGACAAATAAAACGGAACATCGCGGAATGGCCTTCAGTCACAGACAAAACAGAAGAGAAGAAGTAGTACTAACTAGACTCAGAATTGGACATACACGAATAACACACGAGTACTTAATGACTAAAAAAGAAAAGCCTACATGTAATATATGTAACAGCGAACTAACCGTAAAACACATACTAACAGAATGCAGACAACGTCAATATCTAGACATACCGTATGACATGTCCGAATTACTTACTGTCAGCAGTCCACACATACCAGCAATCCTTACACACCTCAAAACTATTAATATGTATGGAAAAATTTAACACTTTCTCATTTATTTTATTTTTTATTTATTTTCTTTTTTTTTTTTTAAAAAAAAGAAACATGCCATGTCTCTATTATATTCAAACGTGTGCAATAAATAACATAAGGAAGGGATTGCGTCATTTGGTAAATTGTAAAGAACGAATAACATGTAATGAATGAATATGTAATATTGTCTAATTTTGTAATATAATTTATAACTAATTTACGAACCAGATTTATATGAATAATACCACTTTTTTTGTAGATGTATATATGTAATATTGTAACTGATGTATATATGCAATAACTGTTTGGAGCGAAACGCCTTAGATGCGCGCTTGGATGCTCATAAATAAATATTAAAAAAAAAAAAAAAAGATCATTTAGTTTCGCAAAGTTTCCTTTCTTTCTTTTAAATTTATTAGTTTTTAGAATAATTTTGTAGTTTTAGTATTTTTTATGTCAATTTTATAGATTCTTTAACTTCACTCATTATTTATTTTTAAATTATGTATATATTCAACATCCCATGAAACATATATAACTAAAGCATATGTAGTATTTATAACATATTTATTTATTTAAATGTTAACGTCCATTATTATTAGCTAAGAATTTTGGGACGGATTATCTATAGGTTACCACCCTTTTCTAGTCAGGATAGGGCTGATGCCTTTTCGTTTTACTAAAGAAAAACCACCAATCGCAGTGGGAATCGAACCCACGACCCTAGGCACGGAGTGTTAAGTGCTCGCCATCAGGCCTCCCATTATAACATAGAACGTGTAGAGAATAACATTGTTCACATTCCTGGGTTACTGCTATGTTAAAAACAGTTTTTTTTTTTCAGATCTATTTTTGAACATAATGAAACAATTAACTTTCGATTAAGATGCTGCTTCATCAGACTAAACAGGTACATAAAAGCCTTGTTTGTGTTAAATCGCCGTAGGACCAAAACAGTTACTACGGCCAAGATGAAAATTGGTTGGTTAGCCTGATTAAATATTGATGGAGACATTTCCTTGGAAGCTTTTGGAAGTTTTCTTCCAAGACTTCGGCTAAGTAGGAACTTACAAGACATCAACTTCTTACTCTGCTTATACACTTGATCGGATCTCTAAATCTCTAAAATTTCATGTTCAGGTTTCAGGGTTTCTTAGAAAACTAATTATCGAAACCCCGCTTTCTTCGTGGGCGTGCAAATTTACGCAAGTGTGGATTTTACTGGCAAAATATTTCCAAATAATATATATTGCTTCTCAAGGGCTTTTTTTTGTCGGTACGCCATAGCTTCGTTAATACTTCATAAATTTTCATAAATGAGGCGTCATTTTAAAGCTTTGCGTAACCGCTACGCGCGAAAAATATACAAATTACCCAAATTTTAGTTGTTTTTTTTTCGAAAAATTACAATTGGGGGAAAACAGCTTTTGAACCCCCCCCCTTGATCTCGACAGCTACCTCGTAAAAATATAAAAATTACCATATTCATGAAAAACCGTGATCGTTAAAAAAAAAAATACGAAATTTGAATTTAGTCTGTTTCTGTTGCGAATTGAGCCATATGTACCTTTGTTTTTTGCACTAGACGAATTAATTGCTGGAAAATGCTGTAAAAATATTGTAATTGCTGAAAAATAGTGTCATAGCTGAAAATTAGAATATTAATGCTTTTTTTCACAGCTTTACAAGTAATCAAAATACAATGAACGAACATTTATTTTCATTAGTATAAAGAACGTATTACAGGTGTTGGGAGCTTACCGAAGTAGGGGCTCTCTTGCGAGTAAGCTGTCGAAAACTAAGGACATGGTCGATCCTCTTGATCAGGAGTGTATCGAGTATCTTGTGTAACATGCGGTTCATCATACGTGGGTCAGAGTGGGAGAAAAATCAGAAAGAGACTCAAAGAACATTTCACCAGGCAGGACTCCATATTTAAGAAGCATGTGATTCAGGAGGAGCATGACGCTAACGCCCTTGACTTTCAACTCCTCCATAGATTGAACAAGGGCGGAAAAATGGACATGTTGGAGAATATCGAAATCAAAGCGGATGTGGCGCATTCCCAAAGAAATATTAATGTCAAGGGAGACGGTGATGTGCTGAGGAATGTCCCAGCAGCCTGCATACAGAGCATACGCAAGTTAAGCCAGTCTGCTGCGAGAGCCTCGCGTGTACACAGACACAATCTATAGGTCCGTACTCTCTCACATACTTTTTCTATTTTTTATTTTCAACATTAATATTTCCTTCTTCCTGTTTTTTCCCCTTTTTATCTGTTTTTCTTAATGCTTATTCCTGTAATTATTATTTTTTTCTTTGACTCTAAATGTTGCAATTTAATTTTGTTTTAATTTATTTCGTTTTTAAGAATTATAACTTTTACGGTTTTTATGCTAGCGACTAAGAAATTTTTTAAAATGTACACACAAATTTTGATTTTAGTTGTAGATTTACTTTTATATTTGTTATGTTGATGTCAACAGGCACTGATGATGAGATTGAATCTCGAAAGCGCTATGTGAAATTATAAAAAAAAATTCTAAATAGTGAAGGTCGGCCTAATTATTCACCCACATAAAGAACGTATTGTTGAGTTAACCCAAAGGCAAGGTAGTTTAACAAATATAGCAGAACTTTAATGCATCTTTACTCAGTAGAATTTCATGCAACTTCGAATACTCTTTTACTATGTGGTGCAAAGTATTTGCTTGAAGTGACTTTTTAGTTCTTTTAGAATTGGTTTAAATCCTTTTTTGAAAATTAGATAAATTTTCTCTTGTTAAAAGTTTAAATAAGAGAGCTTATGTTTTGGAAATAGTAACAATTTTTTCCTAGGAATAACAAGAACTAAAAAATAATGTTTTACTATCCAGTAGTTGGATTCCTGTGATGAACAAACTTTCAAATTGTTTTGCTTTGAAATGTCCAGTGCAGAGAATTTAATTTCCGATTCCCCCTCCAATTAGTTTTTCACCAAACCTCTAGAGTTTCAACTAGCATACGTATCTACCATTTCAATTAATACGTTATGCTGCTAACCGGTTTGCTCGTTTAAAGATATGTATCTATTTTTTGTGCTTTTCCTCTCTCCCTCCATAGGTAGAAAACCCGCTTATGAGGTTGACCTTATAATGCAATCCCATAGATTACGATATTAACGGTGACCGTCTCCCCGTGGTCTTGTGGCTAACGCCTTATATTCTCTTGTGGGAGATGGTGAGTTCGAATCCCACCACAGTGGGGCCAAACGACCTTCCGTGTTTCAAAAAAGGCTGCAGGCTCTAAATCTTTACCGATTTGAATGCACTTTTTAAAAAAAAAAAAAATGAAGTGGCCAGATTTTTGTTTTTTCCCTTGTTTTTTAAATTACGTGTAAATAATTCACGAACTTTTACAATAGAACATAAAATAATATTTTATTTTATGTTCTATTCAAGACTAATCAGGGTTTGAGTGTTTAATTTCAACGATATCAATGCTAATATTAAGTTAGATGAAAAATAAAATATTATTTTATGTTCTATTGTGAAAATTCGTGAATTATTTACACGTAATTTAATAAACAACGAAAACCAAAAGCAAAAATCTGGCCAGACAAAGTTGTTGTAAATTTTATTAGCCTTCATTTAAAAAAAGTGTATTAAAATCTGTTTAGATTTAGAGCCTGTAGCTTTTTCGAGATACGAAATGTCGTTTTGCCCCACTGTGCGGCGGCAGGTATTTTCTCATCCCATGGCTCGTTGAGAAAATTTCTCGCTGCACCATGGATGTCGGCGCTAATGACCCAGATGCCGGTGGGCCGTAAAAAAAAAAAAAAAAAAATTAATAGGCAGAGATTATTTTAGTAAAACAATGAAAGAAAATGGGAAACGTATTGCTAATCCTGATTTCCTAGAGCGAACGTTGAGAGTGAGGCTGGAGTAATTTTCTCCTAGAATAGACTCAGCGCCTAAAATCTTCCTTCTCTTTGCACGAATGATCATAACCTGATGACTGCTTCTATTTCCTTACTAATGGCACTAGAGATATGAATCAAAACAAGCTAAGATGACGCAGTTCCTGCGTGTTGGACTTAATACAAATATTAAACCTTAAATAACCTAGAAGGTTAGGTTCCCTACTAAATAAACTGTTGTCTTTTCATGTATTTTGATACATTTTGTTGACTGTTTGGAGTACTATGGGCAAACGATTTACAATTAATAACATTTTCAGTTCAGTGTATAGGTATTGACTGTCTGTAAACCGTTGGAGGTAGTATTAAGAATAACTCGTAGAATCCGTTCTCCGAAACATGGTTTTAAGGGGAAAATTCGCGCAAAAATATCGTAATAAGAAAGGTTTTGAGTTAATATGCTCTCAGAAGTTCTTTTTGTAGGTTTCCTAACGTATGGAAATCGAAACGAGGTATGGAAATATGGAAGGTAAAGTTTTTAACTGGCTGCTTTTTTAAAAATTACATTTAATAATGAAATGAGTTTTTTAATAATAAAAAAAAAAGGTAAGAAAATTAGAAACTTATTGGTAGTAAAGTTTTCCTAGTGCATTGACAAGGAGGGGGGAGTTCATTTCCGCTTAGGATCCTGTCAGTTTCCTGTTGTTGTGCCAAAAATCTCACTCCTCTTTGAGATTTTATTACATACTAGGAGATTCCCCGTTTCAAGACCTACTTGTGTGCCAAGTTTGGTAAAAATCGGTCAAACTGTGTGGATTTGTATAAGGAACAAACAAACAAATGGACAGACAGACACGTGATTTTTATATGTATAGATTTTTTACGAATGATTAAAACCTGTGAATAACTACTTCTATTCCTGTACTAATATTGGGAGTTTTTAGGTATTTCAGGACGTTATGAATGCGTGTTGTTACCTGTGTAGGTAAATCGCGTAAGTCAATTGGTAATTCGATGGAGTTCGAACGTATGTTTTTATTTGTTAAGAAATTTAGAAACGTTTACCCTATGGTTTTTACTGTTATTTAATTAAATAGGAACTAGTCAAATGCGTGTGCCCAATTCGAAGTCTAATAAAGACATCTTCTTCTCCTTCCTTAAATTCCGATTACTGGAATCCCAGGCTTGTCGAGTTGCCCCATGATACTATTTAATTTAATGAGGTAATATCGTTTTAATTCCCCCGTAGGAAACAAGGCCCGAGAAAGGAACCCGGGAGATATATTTCTCTAAACCCCCCCTAAGTGTAAATCCTTTAGGCTTAGATCCTCTTCCTTCCCTAATCCTTTTGACGGATCCTCTGTCTTAAAGGAAGGCCTTCAGGACGGTATTTCTACCCGTCCCTGTAAGCCTTCCGTCTATTTCAAGAGCTATTAGTCCAGGATGTATATCAAAGCTCTTGTAAAATAGTAATAGAAAACCAAAGAGAAAATTATACTAAATGCAGTCGAGGTATTGACAAGTCGATGCGCCCTCAAAAATATTAGACAAATCCTCTTCAGTGACCAAAAACTTTCCTATTATGAACAAATACATGTACACTAAAACTTGGATAATTCGAACCCCTAGGAACTGATGAAAAAGTTCGAATTATCCAAAATTCTAATTACAAAAGTTTTTGAAAATAAAGGACTAAAATGTCGAACTTTATGTTTCCCACAGTTATTAATTAAAAAAAAAATACATACATTCTATTTAAAGAAAACAAATATGGCACAAATTGATGAGTAAGTACTTCTATATACATAAAAATCACGTGTCTGTCTGTTTTATGTTTGTTTGTTTGTTCCTTATACAAATCTACACCGTGTGACCGATTTTGACCAAACTTGGCTCACAGGTAGGTCTTGATACGAGAAATCTCCTAGGCTAGGTCAAAATAGTCAAATTTCAAAATTTGGTCAAAAGGTCAAAAGTTTTGTTCAAGAAAAATTGGCTACACTGAACCATTCAGATTGTGACGGCCATTTTGAATCGACGGCAGGCTCTGCTACTGGCCTCTGTCGGATGTTACTTGAAGTGCTGTTGTGCTGGCCTCTGCCGGTATTATAATGAACTAAAACAAATTCACATCCTTTGACCGATTTTCGTAACTGGGTATATACAATACTAGCTATCAAGTAGATCTTGATACGGGGAGAGTCACAGACAGAATGTAGGTGTAGCATGGCACACTGGGTAACTGCTAGTAAATAATAAATAACTTTCCAAAAAAAGTAATAATAAAAGTCTATTGTTTTTAAAGAAAGTCTGAAATTGTTGTTTGCTTCTTTGATTGAACCCAGTCGGAGATCACAAAAGGTTCTAAAACATTTAATGATTTAAAAACATTCTCACTGACATCATTTTTACTTTCCATAACTCGTCTTAATTTCTTTATATGCAACAGTGATTGGACTGGACTCGGAACGGGTGTTTCCTGGGTTACTGTAGACTCATCACCTGATTCATCCTCTTCATCATCATGCTTCTGAGAAGCTCCGAATCTCTTAGAGAACATCGGCAATTATTTCGGCTTGGGTTAAGTCCCGCACACTGCGACATCTTTATCGACATTACTGAAATTTCCATAGGTTATCCAACAGTCTGGAAGGACCGTCCACTGGTTGTAAATCGTCAATTTTCGTTTGATTTTTAAAATCCACCATTGTTACCCGAGAAGGAAATATTATCCAACATTTTATTCGAATTAATCACGATTTTTTTACATAGTTTATGCACTAAATTCTAGGGACCGAGAGAAATATTCGAATTAAAGACGATTTCGAATTATGGAAGCTGGAATTATCCATTTTCCACTGTATATTGTATGTGTGTGTTTATATATATATGGTAATACTGAAGGAGAGTGTCCTCAGCACCGATTTTCTTCAAAATTTGCACTATAACGTATTTTGATGCACTAAACACGAATCCGTTGAAAAAAAAAGTTGCTCGCAACTAGGAAAGAAGTTATTAAGCACTAAAGTTCACTGTTATGGAGGTTATAAAAGACAGCTAAACAGCTTATATGTAAACACGCGCCTGCGCAATAGTCCTTAATGACGAAGTGTAATTGAAATTTAGACTCACCTGTGGTAGCTGACTTGGTCGTAAACTGTCGCTTTTGGGCATACGTGCTATGCGTTTCCGCTCGCTCCGCTCGCTCAAGAAAACATCAAAACCCCTAGTCAATCCAACTCGCAGAAATGAAAAGAATTCTATGGCCCAAAAGTCGTCCAAGGCAGTCTTCCCTAACCTTCATAACAGTGAACTTTTTTTAAAAATAACTTCTTTCCTAGTTGCGAGCAACTTTTTTTTTCAACGGATTCGTGTTTAGTGCATCAAAATACGTTATAGTGCAAACTTTGAAGAAAAGCGGTGCTGAGGACACTCTCCTTCAGTTTTACCATATATATATATATATATATATATATATATATATATATATATATATATATATATATATATATACACAGTTTATAACTTGAGGAAGTTAAAAGTTCGGCTTGAAACGGAAGTGATGTTTCCATTAAGAGCATCGTGTTAAGAAAGCGAAAACCCCTCCTCGCCCTCCTCTCCTTAAAACCCCTCAACTAAATATTCCCCTCAGACGTTTAATTAGTGGAATTAATATTTTTATAAAAGTTTTAAAATTCGTGGATCATTGAATATCGATAGAATATCGCCCTTAAATAATTAATGTAAACTTTAATAAAGGTAGGGAAAGTTGGCAAACCTGCTTTTAGACTTTATCGGAACTTATAAGGGCGAAAAAAAAATTATTAAAAAAGAGGAGGTTTTCACATCAAAGTTCCGTCCGCTTGAAACAGAGCTAAAATATTGTTTTTAGCGCGGCTTCTCCCTCCCTTCCAGGGAGGAAACCCGCTTATGAGGTAGAACTTATGACGCAATCCGGAAGTGTCGACCTGAAATTTTCATCTAATTTAAGATCTTTAAATTTTGGTGAGTTTTAAAGTAAGGAAGTATTAAAAAATAATTCTATTGATAGGTATGAAAAGTTTTCGGATCATGGTATATCTAATATATAAAATTCTCGTGAAACAGTTTTAGTGTTTATACTCCTCCGAAACGGCTTAACCGATTTTGAAAAAAAATAATATGTGTATTCAGTAGGTCTGAGAATAGGTTTATAACTAGTTTTTATACCCCTAAGTGATAAGGGGAGCCCACTCCAAAATATATTTTTTTTATTTTTCGAACAAAATATTTAATTTTCATTTTTTTATGATTTAGCATTAAAAATATCAGGCTGTACCGTATGAAATGTCAGTCCTGGACTTGCCGATTTCCTTCAAATGTCTTGAAACTGTCGTGGCTCCTACTCCGAGTTCTTTGGCATTTTCCCTAGTGCTTTTTGAGGGACAAGCTTCAACCCTTTCTTTCAGTTGGTCATTGTCAAGCTTGGTTTCTGGCCTTCCTCGCTCCTCGTAGTCAAGGTCAAAATTTCCACTTCGAATCCTGGAAATCCACCGGTAAACAGTTCGTTCATTCACCGCTCCCTGCCCGAACGCCGTGTTAATGTTCATACACGCCTCAGCAGCGCTATGACCGAGCTTAAATTCATAACGAAAAATAATATGGATTTCCGTTGAAGTCATAATTTAAGTTTTATTTTTTTCTCAGTCGTTCTCACAACACAGTACGCAAGTTACTGATTAAATAATATGAATAAAAGAGCTTTAATTCTATATGAATAACAATGATGTTTGTAAATAATGAAATAAAAAAGGGGAAGGATTACAGCCTGATACATAGAACCCTAATTTTTCAACCTTATACCACCAATCCCCATTTTATAATAACGATATTAGTACTTTCATTATAATAAGTAAATTTTAATTATAAAATGTAATTTTATTCAACGAATGATCTTTTGACAAAGAGAAATATGGCTCCAGATTCTAACCTGTTCCTGAAGTTAACTCCAGCATTCAATTAATGGTTCCAAATGACATCGTTCGGAGCAACAGAAATAGTAAAACATAATGCTGCAAATGGGCAACAATTTAATTCAACATTCAAAATCAAAGGTAAAATCAAATTTATGAGAATGTGGGATCATTACTGCCAATGCAAAACGAAGCACATAAATTGTTAAAAATGTACTTTATGGGAGGCGAGGACTCCGAAAACGCACTCGCCAATCGCGTGGATGCGCGTTGGCGCTACATTAACCTCAATTCACGGTTTGTCAGGAGCATCGTCAGTGAGCTGGACGATCTATTGAATCAGCAGAATGAATTGTAGAAATCATTTAAATCACACATGCACAAATTACAAAGTGATAATCACGCTATTGTCATCAACCCTGATAAAGAACCATCTGGAGAGTACATTAAATGCACCTGTTGCTGATGATATTGCTGGAATCATGGTTGGCGATGCAAGAAATCCCTGATTCGAAGAAGAAATAATAATCTTGAAACCAATGCTAATACACACCATTCATACGACGCTATCCAATATCCTCGAATCGATATAATGTTCTAGAAGGGACAAGACGGATATTAAATAAATATTAAACAACGAGATCCTGCAACCGGTACTGGAATATTATTTTACTACCAAAATATTCACTAGGAACGACGCACAGTGGGGTACAGGACTGATATTCTTGGCCAAAAATATTTCTGATGCTTAATCCATTTTGTTTGATCATATACTCTAAAAAATGGGTAATATACGATTTCAATTTTTTTATATGATGGGTTTTAAGGCAATAATAGGATTTTTTGTTTCAAATAATTGATTAATGTTAGTTATCATAGTACGTATACGTTTATACTTTCATTAATTTACTAGCTGAATACCCGTGCTTCACAACGGCCGATAAGTATTTTTTATATTGAGTTAAATAAGATATGATCAAAATTAACGCTACTACATAATTTTGTACAGCTTATTGTTGCACGGACTTTAAAGTTACTAAAGTTAACCAGGAAACACCATGTGGAGGTAACCGTGCTTGTTTCCTTTGGAGAGTAAAAAAAAAAATAAAATAAAAAATAAAAAAAAAATAAAAAATACAACAACCGCTTAAAAAGTTAGGTAAACAGAGACAAATACACGTTGAAAAGCATAAAACTAACAAATTTGAAGTTTTAAGCACTTTTCTCTTCGATTGAACATAACCCACCGAACGTTACAACAGAATCTTATTGTAGAGAATTTAGTAACCTTTCGAATATCCGGCTTCCACTTACTACGATTTCCCAACCGTTTTCGAGAAATTTTAGAAAATATACTGAGATCCGAAAACTTTGTATCACCATTCATACAATTTTTTTCCATATACATCGTTTCTGAATACCCAAACAGAAAATTAGTTTTGAAAAGTATTTCTATCAATTTTTCTGGTAAATGGCTAGAGAACTCGCTTAAAAAATGGTTTCATTCGTTTTCCTACGTTAAGGAATCTTTCGCACAAATTTCGCTCCAAAAACCATGTTCCAGTAAATGGATTCAACTGGTCAATGAATTTGACCTTTCAAATGAGAAGAAAGATTTTTGTACCAAATGTTATCAAAATCGAACCATTTTTGAGCCGATGAGGAACTTATAAATAATTCAAACACCCCGAAAAGTACTTAAACATTTGAATATAAAAAAAACTTTCTTAGCGAGTGTTTACACTCTAAACGTATTGTCCGTGCAAAATTTCAATTTTTTGTGTCAAGTGGTTCGGGATATTATTACATCGGATGGGCCATCACCAGGGCGTAAACTCTATGTGGGACAAAATCACATTTTATTTCTAGTAATTCAAGGAGTGCCATCATACTGGAAATTAACCTGAATTAAAAATAATATGTACTATGAAATAGATAATGTACGGTAACAGCTGTTCTTTGTCGTCCTAGCAACGCATGCTGCCTAGGCTTGCCTGCTCTAACCAACTAAATCTTTAATCCCCTCTAAAAATACTTAAAAATTCGAATATCAAAAAATCCTTTCTTAGCGAGTGCCTACGTTATATAGGGAGTGTCCATGCAAAATTTCAAAATTTTCTGTCCAGCGGTTTGGGCTGGGGATGATAGGTCAGTGAGTCAGTGAGTAAGTGAGTGGTATTTGACAAATATATAGTAGATACTTAGAAAGTAATTATGAAAAAAAACGATAAAACGGAAACAGTGAGGTGCAGATATGTTTGTAATAACTCAAAATGTGTTCAATTAGCCATTTTAATTGGCTTCAAAGCTGTCAGAGATCAATTGGCTTGCTGTATAAGTACAGAGAGCACATGTTTGAGTAAACTTCTCATAAATTTTTTTTTTTATTTTCTTTTTTTTTACGGCGCATCTACAACTTGGCCATTAGCGCCGGGCTATCTATAGGTTGCCACCCTTTTATAATGCCAACGGTCACCCATAAATTATTTGACTCCCTATTTGTTTTATCCATTTACATGTAAATAAATCGAAGTATAACCTCGAGGAACCGATGCTCGATAAGTCAAACTGTAGATAATTTGAACAGTTTTTCACGGTCCCTTACGACTTATCGTGAGATGACTTCGTGAGCGGCTTGGGCTGGGCAATGATAGGTCAGTGAATGAGTCAGTGAGTTAGTGAGTGGTATTTGTCAAATATATAGTAGATTTGTTTTCCTGAATAATCCTCATATTTTAACAAAGAATTCTGGACAATTTTTTTTTTTTTTGTGAGACCATAAGCACATCTAATTGTTCTTTATAATTAAGGTTATTTTCTTTGACGCACGTCAAATAATTTTTGTCTAGTCATTATTTTGACTCTGGAAAACAACAAACATAAGGAATGCATTCATGAACTATGACTTTAACTGGCATGTAAACGCGCATCCGCGATTTCTGGTTATATATTCTTAAAGCTGAATAATTCCTTTTAATATTGATATTAAAACAACAGATTGGAAATAGTATTGTTAAAAGCGAGCCCTGACTAGAGGCTTCAGGCCTACACCTTGAACCTACTAGCCTCTACATCCCGAGCTCTGAGGGCTCGATGAAGGCTCGGGAGCGAGGCTCCATCCTAACCTTATCAAGCCCTGAAGGTTCGACAAGGTTCTCCCTCGAGCCTTGAAGGCTCGGCCTTGAGCCCTGGGAAGGTAGAGCTTCGGCAAGCACGGTTATAGTCAGAGCCTTTCTAGTGCTTTACTAGATTATCTCTATACAATAATTACTTACTCTTTAATAATTACATTTTATTAATTTCGATTTTTTTGTGACATTTCTCACCATTTATTTCACAATAATTGCCATCGAATATTTTCAATGTGGCAGAAACAATTTAGGACGAATCTACTAAAGTATATTTCATGAAACAGCTGTTTGTCCGCCATCCGCCATTTTGGAAATGAAAAGTATAAGGCCTCAAAGCATGCGCCTTCTCCCGAGGCGAGCCTTCAAGGCTCGCGCCTTCTACCAAGCCGAGCCTTCAAGGCTCGCGCCTTCTATCGAGCCCTGTCCTAACTCTGAGAACTCGTGCTTTTAGGTGCCGCGGCTTCTAGCCTTAAAAGTGCGCTCTTTTACAACACAAGTTGGAAATGCTTGGAAGTACAACTAAAACCTTCGAGTTATGTCGAATTTGTCGTTAAAAAGGCCAATAGATTTTATATTTTCTCTTGTGGCCAAACTAATTAACAAATGGTCTAATTATTGCTAAAAACAATAAATGTACTATCGTTTACCTGCTTAGGAGTGATCCATAACCAAAATTGCAATAAAATTTCCAAACTCGAGAAAAATTAATTTTTTACACGGATAAATATGCGGAGAACAGTTAAGAAGTCAGTGTCATATTAAAAACTGGAGACTTCTTTGTGGTCCGCCAGGCTTACAGGCAATGCTAGGACAGGGATTAGCCTTACATGTTGTACATAAACTATTCAACTATTTTCAGCAGTAATTACTCTTTTCGTCTCCGATAACTTTTACAAAATGGACTTTTGGCCAGCCTTTCAGGGAAAATACCCCACTGTGCGACGTCTATGGCAAAACAACGTTTGCCGGGTCAGCTAGTTTTCTATATCATCTCGATTATGGTTGGGAAATCGTGGTAAGTGGAAAATTCGTAAGCTTACCACATTCTTTACAAAAAAAAACGTTTTTAATGTCATTTTCGATGGGGCGATGTAAATGTGAGAAATATGTGCTTAAAACTTCGAAATTCAATATAATTGTGGTTGGTTGGCTGGTGAAGGTTCATCATAGTAAATAGGATGCAAAGCAGCTCAAACACCTCCACATTTTTATTCCTTTTATTCAACATTCAACAAAACAAAACGTTTTCGAGATCACAACCTCATCCTCAGTGTCCTCCTATAGCTGAGCGAGGTTCACTCGGGCCTTCTTCTGACTGAGTACAGTCTTATCCTATTTACTTCGAAATTCAATGTTTTTTTTTGTTTTTTTTTTAATTAACAGTAAAATGAGTATTTTAGGAAAACAAAAGTAAAAAAAATGAGAAAAATTGTTATAGGGTTTCTAAGAGCGAACGTTGAGAAAGAAGATGGAGTCATTTGCGCTTAGAATACAATCAGTATCCTGAAGTGGCGCTTAAAATCTTATTTTACTTCTCTTTGAGAATTCATTGTATATTTTCCATAAAAAATCAAAACATACCAATAAATGCTTTCTGCATTCCTTTACTAATGACATTAGGGTTATGAACAGAAACGCGCTAAGATGGGGCTGTTCCTGCGAGTCGGGCTTTTTTTATGTGTACACATTATAATCACAAATTATAAACTGACGCCACTAGCTTTAAATATGGTTTCTCTCGGCCATAGCTAAGCAGCCCGCTCGCCTTCCCTTCACTTCACGGTCCAATTTCTTCTTCTACTGCAATTTCCTTCAGAGCCTCGATAGCCGTGATCGTCTAGTGGTTAGGACATTGCGTTGTGGCCGCAATAACCCAGGTTCGAATCCTGGTCACGGCAGGTGTCTTTTTTTTGTTTAATGTAAATCAATATATTCTGCTGATATTCTGTTTGTAATAATATTTGGAACTCCAATCTAAACTTCTTTTTGCAGTATGCATGATTTGAGTAAATAGAGCAGTATATGCTTATTGAGTATATATTTCACTTGTTTATAATTCATATCAAACATTTTTACACGTATACGATATAAATTTTTTATAGATTTATTTTAAATAGAGTTATTCAACTTAAAAGTAATTAAAACTCAAAATTAATTAATGATAAATAAAAATTATTAAATATAGTAAACAAAACGAATTGACGGGCTGGCAACATTAAGGATGCAGCCCCATTTTTGTGGGTTTTCAGGTCAGAACATTGTCATGGATTTAAAAACTATCCTTATCTTCTGGTACAATAAGGAAGCAGCTGTGGTCACTTGAATAGTGGAATCACAACAACTAAAACACTATTTGAGGTATTTTATTGACTTTCCATCTACGTAAGCAAAACTTTGGTCTTAAAAACTGAGAAATGCTTTGATGTAAAGTGTTTCGCACACAAATACGGCGGACAAAATGAGATGTCGTTCTACAATGCGTTAAAATGTTTAGCTTCATCAGCTATACTGACAATGATGATTTGACAGAAACAGTGTCAAAATAAGACTGAATTTATCATTAATTGATTTTGTTTATAAAATTGATATTTGTATAAAAATTGTTCAATTTAGTCGAAAAATTCGTAACAAAAACGGTAGCATTCAAAAAAAGGTAGGATGAGGTCCATATGGACTTACTTTCATATGTAGGTGGCCCTGTTATGATAAGAAAAACAAAAGGCAAAATAATATTAAGAGAAATAATTTAAATTTTTTTTTTTCAATTTGCCAAAAATGGAAACAAAAGGAGCTGCCAGCTTATTGCTGCACGCTCTTCCAATTATAAAAGACAAAAATTCAATTCCTAAGAAGATCGCTCAATGTCAAGGTGCTAAAGAGAGAGAGAGAGTGGCAAATGTAACCCGTACAGCCGAGCATGGGTGCGAGTATACCGTACAGGAAAAACCCTGAACTGTGCGCCTTTCACAGGTTAAACGAGATTGAATCAGTTTTTATAGATATTAATTCAACTTTTTTTCATTAATAAACTGCCTTGCAAATGGCGGAACATGAGATAAAATTTCAGTCTAAAAAGCTCTCGCATGCGCAGTTAGAGCTATTCCGCCTATCTGATTGGGCTAGAGTTATGATGAAATGATATCGTCGATACAAAAGCAAACTAACGAATATGAAAATCACCACTTTTCAGAGTGGAAATGTATTTATTCATAACTTTTTTTTGGGCAGTCAAATATTCGGCAGATTTGACCTTTTGATAGTGGAATACTTTCCCTTTATTAAAGTGAAGTCAGATTGAATAATTTGCCGTAAATAAGTCCAGCAGAAATTATTAAAGATGGACAATGAAAGATGCATTTTTTCATATTCGTTAGTTTGCTTTTGTATCGACGATATCTATATTGTTCAGTTGCTATGCTTAGGGTAATTACATATAGTCGGAGAGCTGGGTAACGCACTTTTCATGAAGTGTTTTATGCACCTTGAAATTTTGCTATAATGAACCTTTTGGGTAGATAAGAAGGTAAGTATGTTTCCTGGACATACCTTGGAACACCAGGTACTGTGCATAAGGGAAAGGTGCAAAACAATATTAACCCCCCAAAAAAGTGTTTTATTCCGAAGCCAACTATTATTAATTAAAAAAAATTGCAAATTAAGGCAATTTTAAAATTAATAATAAATAAGGCAGGCACTTTTAAGGGGGTTAAAACGTTAAAAAAAAAAACAATTTATTTTTTGTTTTTATTTTTAATATTAAATGAAGTGCTTTATTTACGCTGCGATTTAAACAGCGTCTTCAATAAACATATTTGAAAATAATTACAAAAGGGCAGACACTTTTGTGGGGTTTAATTATCAGGAAACATAAAAATAAATGTTGACTATGATAGACTGCAATACACTGCGCGTAATCGTAAGAGTAATTGAGAGCACCGCGCAGTTGTGGTTATTCTCTGAGCTCTCATTGGTTCTTGCTCACATGATCTTGTACAGCTATTCCGGTTCAAATAGCAGCGCGAATAAAACTCTCATATAATATAAGAATCCCCCAAAAAAAAACATAAATGTGAAATAGAGGCCAAGTTCCTCCCCCCACAAAGAAACACTCCATTCCCCAAAATATCCCCTACTAAAACCCCCCAAAAACGCCTTACCATCCTACACTCCAAAAAAATAGTATGAGTTAGTGTATTAAGTGCTCCATATTTTCAACCAAAAATATTTGCCAATACATGAGATGATACAAGAAAGAAATGTCCAAGTTCATTACTTGGAAGACCTCATAGTTACTTACTAAGAACAAAGACACTTCAAGTGACCTTTAAAAACAACAATAAAAATACTTATATCCAGTTACTAAAATATAACTTTCCTCAACCAGGTATATTCTTAAACTTGGCAATGTTTAGTTTTCTCTCGGTTTTATTTATGCCAAAATTATGCCGAGAGAAAACTTATGCACTTAATACACTAACTCATACTACTTTTTTGGAGTGTAGGATGGTAAGGCGTTTTTGGGGGGTTTTAGCATGGGATATTTTGGGGAATGGAGTGTTTCTTTGTGCGGGGAGGAACTTGGCCTCTATTTCACATTTATGTTTTTTTTGGGATCTTATTACTTTTTTCTAAGTATTAATTCAAATTTAGTTGCCGCATACCTACTGGCTTTTGTACTTCATATAAAACCAGGGTCTTTGGATTCTGTATGAAGTTCTCCTTACTGCTTGATATTTGATACCAATAAGTAGCATACCTATCTACATCTAGTCACTAGACTAGAAAAGTTAGAATCTCTTCCAGATGTCAGTACTTTAAAGGACAAATTGATTGCTCTCTTAACTAAACTATTAAACTGTAAAACACAAGAACCTTATCCCGAGGATAAAGATCACAATAGGGAAAGTGTAGAAGGCCTTCAAGAAAAAGAAAAGAACAAAGACCATACATTTTCGGTTTGTGATCCTAAACATTGTAATTTAGATTGCACGATTTTTAAAAACTTTGTATCTGCTTTCAAGTATATTATGCAGTTAACCCCTACGACTTTATTTACTACATTTAAGAAAGAAGTCACAACTGTTTTTGTTAAGATGCGTCGAAATGTTTCTTAAAACATCAAATATAGGTTCTCCTTTCCAAGACGATTCATTTGATACCCCACATGATGGGTTTCAGAAGGAATGATGGCTTTCCGAAGGAACAAAAAGTACAAAACGTCATAGGTAATATGACACTCCCGAATCAAGACCTACCTGGGTGCCAAGTTTGGTCAAAATAGGCCAAACGGTGTGAATTTGTATAAGGAACAAACATACAGACAGACAGCTGAAAAACCTTTTTCACCTAGCCTAGTGCATTCCCCGGACCAAGGCCTACCTGTGTGCCAAGTTTGGTCAAAATCGGTCAAACGGAGTGAATTTGTGCAAGGAACAAACATGCAGACAGACAGCTGATAGAAGATTTTGACCTAGCCTATATGCCTATTCTCCCCGTATCAAGACCCAACTGTGTCCAAAGTTTGGTCAAAATCGGTCAAACGGTACGGATTTGTATAAGGAGCAAACATACAGACAGACAGCTGGTATAAGATTATGACCGAGCCTATACGCGTCTAATTGTTTTTTAAAACATCAAATATAGGTTCTTCATACCGAGACGATTCATTTGATACCCCACATCATGGGTTTCGGACGGAATGACGGGTTTCCGGAGGAAGTACAAAATTGGCACGCCCCCGCCCCGGAAGCGGAATCAAACACAACTTTTCAGAATTTTTCGATTTTTTCCTTTAATAAAACCTTTATAACTAACGCCCAGAATAAGAATATATATATACAGGGTGGCCCAGATATGCGGGCCATAAGAGAAATATCTACTAAACGGTTTGAGATATGAAAATTTTTCAAAGTGGCAAAGTTGTAGTTCTAAAAATGGTGCACTTGGAAATGAGAAAATAACACTTTTAAGGGCTCAAATAGGCCTTTGAAGAGAAGAGTTTCCTCTTTACCCATATTTTGCGTTATATTTTTAAAATGTAATAACAAAACAAGGAATAACCGTGCAAACAGGGTTTGATGTGTCAAGTAGTTCTCTGTAAATATACGATTTCATTTGCATGTATTCCTCATCTGAAATTCCAAAAAAAAAAAGCACTTGAATTTATTTAAAGAGTATTTTTGTTAAGGAAGGGCTAATTCAGCTTAAAATGCCGAAAGAGGGTTTCAGTTCGTCAGACGCAGCGCTACCATTTTGTTTTCGAAGAATTAAAAATTTTTTTTTGGTTACTTTAACATAGCGCACAAAACCTATGACGTAAATAATTGAAAAATATCGATTTATTTATGATCCATAAATTGGTGAAAATGACTTTGGTTTTGACGACACAAGGAATTACCCCTTAAATAAAGGTGACCGACTGATTATTAATACAAATTATACATTTACAAGAAATAATAGAATCGAAAATCATTCTAATAGATTTTAAGCACTAGAGGTCCACTTGAAACCTTTAGTCTTATTGAGAGATTATTATTAGATTTTTCCTGAGATTTTAGAAATTCCGCTTTCCTTAGAAATTCATACTTTAATTTCGCTGCTTTTGTGTATCTTTCGCTCAAATAAGCAAACCTTGTTTAATCCCTTTTCTTCCATTTCCTTTATTTAATAAATTTCTAAATATAGGGAGGGAGAAAACATTATTTTATCAATACAATAGGCCGGCCAATGAAATTGGGTTGTTGCCAATCCACACAGAAATGGGTTTTCCAAAGATAATATCGCCAGAATGGTGGAAGTGGAGCTTTCTTAATGTAATACACAATAAACTATTTTATACCGTTTTTTATACATACATATATATATATATATATAAGATAATTCTCAATATCTTTTTTATGTTTTTTTCTATCATCTTATAGAGTTGAGACTGTAGATAATAATTTTTCTTTAGCACTAAAAAAATGTTTTATGTATTTTAATAGATGGGAAATAAAACCGTATGAGAAAAATACAAAAGTTATCTTGTATTGTTAGCACAGGTTTTTACAAAATCACTTAGTTAATGTCTATCGCCAGATATTATCCTGGTAGAAATCAGGTTTATCTGGTTAAATAAGTTAAACAGAAACTCTCATTTAAATCTTCTAAATAAAAACTTATTTATTTTTTTTTATATATTAGAACAATTATTTATTTGTAACGCCTTTCCAATATAGTTCTTTACAATTTTCTTCTACATTAGCCTGCAGGAGTTCGTCGTGAAGCTCTGTTGGTTGACGTGTACGAGGCTAGTCTTCAAGCTTGCGGTTTTCCGCTCGGACTCGTACAAACCACCGCTGCACTTGTCGCTTACATTTTCGCCATATATTTCTACAAGTTGAAGCAGAATTTTCTTGTTTATAGAATTCCCAAAACATAACATGGCATAAGGGAGATATATTTCAAATGAAATTTCAGCACAGAATAAATAATTTTCACCAACCAAAACATGATAAATAAAAGTGTATTTAATGCTATAATAAACGAAATAGGCAAAAAAAAAAAAGAAAAGTAAATTGAAAAGAATGGAACATAAACAGACTGAATATTAAAAATATGTGAATATATATATATATATAGTGTGTGTGTGTGCGAGCATTACACCGGCCGCCTGAGTGAGCCTGAATGAACTGACTGTGTAGGAACCAGCTTCCCAACCCTCCAGCGTAATGACTAGAAGATGAAATCTTTCATTGTACTTCCGAGTTTCGAAGCCAGTTCCTCCAGAACATTATTCGACTGCACTACCGCTGACCCAATCTCTTCGCCGTAGAATATTTAGGAATGAAGAATTAAAGAGACAAAGGGCTTGTAGACCGAGCCAGCCGAGCGTGCTGATGACCAGACAATGAACGTGACTGCGTTCGAATTGAAATCTCATATAGCTGAGTGCTTTTCTCTGTCGCTCAGTCACTCAGTCAGCTGGGCTTTCATTTTCATTTATAACTTCGTGTGAGCGGTGCTAGAATCTGGTGAAATATGTGAGTCTTATGTTATTCCTCTCCTCAGAACCAGATCAATATGCCGTCCGTAAAGGATGCTTTTCGTTTTATTCCTCCCTACGTAGGGGACGTATGACGAAAGATACAAAACTCCATTCCACATTTTTGGACAAAAAGGAGCCAGTCGTTGAAATAATTTCAACTTCCTTTGCAGAGATTAATTCCATACTAAATGTATAAGTTTTCCTGTAAGTAGAGAATCTGTAGTCCGTTAGGGGACTGAGAAAATAATTCGCGATAAACCTCTGATTCATCGTGAAAAACAAAAGTGCGTTGTTGGACGTCCAGAAAGTATCTTCTATCAGTGGCTTTAGTGAATTAAATCCCTGGTTTCTTAAAGGAAATTTTGTATATTTTACGATTGCATAATAAGAATTTAATTATCTTGATCAGTTTTTCAGGAGTCCTTTCTTATTCAGTAAACAGTATGTCTACGTTAAAAAACAACAAAAGAAAATTGACCGTAACAGCTTTTCCGTTCGGAATTGGACCATATTTCAAATGAACCTTCTGTTAGACATTATTTCTAAAATCACTTCCCTAGAGTTTGGCTACTTAGACCCCATGGCCCGATTTTGATGAAATTTGCTACAAAAATCTTTCGTCTAATTTGAAAAGTCAAGTTAGTTATCCAACAGAATCCGTCGCCCAGAACATTGGTTTTTGGTGCGAAATGTGCGCCAAAAAAAAGTGTAACGCTTACGTTTTTGAATTCCTATGCTTGGAAGTTCTCGTTTTATAGGTTCCTTATACGTAACAAAACGCATAAAACCACTTTTAAAGCGATTTATGTAACCGTTTTCTTGTAAAATTGAAACACCTATTTTTCCAAACTAATTTTCAGTTTCGATATTGAGAAACGATTGAATCAGTTGAAACTTGTTCCAGATGTTTGATATTCATCCAGTCTAACATTGTTGGCAAGGAAGTAAAAAAACATTGTTTATAGACATAAAAAGTTTTCGGATCTTGGTATATTTTCTGAAATATCTCGAAAACGGTTGGGAAATCGTGGTAAGTGGAAGGTAGCCATTCGAAAGCTTACTAAATAATCTACAAAAACTTTTTTTGATGTCATTTTCGTTGGGGCAATGTCAATCAGAGAAATAAGTGCTTAATACTTTAAAAGTGTTTTTTTAAGCGGGAGGTTACCATTCGAAAGCTTACTAAATGCTCTACAAAAAGGGTTCTGAAGAAAGTCTTGATTAGGCGATGTCACTCGGAGAAATAAGTGCTTAAAACTTTAAAGTAATTGATTTCGTTTATTCGAACGGTTCTTTTTGTCTGTTTTTATTCCTTGTTATTTTTTAATTGTTTATAGTTGGATAATGTATTTGACAATAAAACAGGTTAAGTAAAATAAGAAAAACAATTTATTGTTAGAAATGTAGCTTTCCAGGAGAGAGATTCCAAGACCTTGTAACTTGCCTTTAAGCAGGGGCCTTTCTGGGGTTGGCCAACCCATCCAGGTAAGATCATAAATCAAGACCTTTCAAGAAAGGTGGAACCAAAATAATAACTGTTTCTATTTTAATCTTTGCAAATGAGACTAGGGATAAGAAAGGAACCGTGCTAAAATGATGCAGTTCCTGCGAGTCGGACTTTCTTATGTGTAGACATTATACCCACATTATTATAACAACATACTTAAAATGACAACGACTTTTTGGTAGTTTGGAATAGAGCCTTCTGGGCAGTAGTCGAAGAGTGGATACGTTTTTAGTAGATAATTGTATTGAATCGTACAGCCTTCCTTAAGAATGAGTGAGAAGGATTAAGAATTGTACAGCCTTCCTTAAGAATGAGTGAGAAGGATTAAGAATTGTACAGCCTTCCTTAAGAATGAGTGAGAAGGATTAAGAATTGTACAGCCTTCCTTAAGAATGAGTGAGAAGGATTAAGAATTATCCGATTTTGTTTAAGTTGGCAGTTTCGTGTGCTTTTTCATGTCTAATCTATCCCATTTCTTCGAGATATTGTTGACATTTTTCACAAACTTTTGGATTTTTTTTTAGGAAAATAAAATTAATTTAAAAGTCAAAACGTTTCTAATTGTTAGTTTTGTACTTTTGAGTGTGGTTTACCTAACTTTTTAATCCGTTTTTTTTTATTATTCCATTTAACAGTAAAATGGATATTTTAGTCAAACAAGGCAAGAAAATGGCATTGTTATATTAAATCTAAAAATGAACGTCGAGAATGAGGATGGAGTAATTTGGATTTAGGACAATTAGTTTCTTTTGTGGTGCTTAAAATCTTATATTACTTCTCTTTGAGAATTCAATGTATTTTTTTCACGAAAGATCAAAAGGTATCATTAAATGCTTCTATTCCTTTACTAATGGCAGAAGGGATATGAACGAAAACACGCTAAGATGACGCAGTTCCTCCGAGTTGGACTTTTCATATTTATTGAAAACTTTTAACACTTCCTACAGAAAACATCTTAATGAAAAGCGAGATTCACGCTCACAAATTAAGAGCGAAGTGGTAAAATGTTTTTAATCGTAGTGGCTAATGAAGAGCGCAAAGCCCCCATCGAATCGCCACTTGACCCAATAAAGACTGGAGAAAGTCCAATACTAGAAACTGGTAGAGTTTTCGAGCCAATATCCAGCTCTGTAGGGCGGCAATTGGAAAACTTCTTAATCACTATATTGGCCTGGATATTCTCAATATTTTTCATTGGAGGAAATTATTGTTAATTGAAATCCGTTCAGAAGTAATTAATGTGTAATTTGAAGAGTGAAAGTCGAACATGTGCGATCTGTGTACTCATATAGCAGTCAAACATACACTAGTCGGAGAGCTGGTAACGCACTTTTCATGAAGTGTTTTATGCAGCTTGAAATTTTGCTATAATGTACTAATGTACCTCTTGGGTAGATAATTTTTTTTTTTTTCAATATTTTTTCTTTATTTATCATCAAGACTCTCATAACGCAGATGATTTGCTTGATAATTACAAATGTGTTCTTATAATTAAACAGTTGTTACAATTTCTTATTGATATTTCATATAAAGTAAAAACATTAATTTACAGTAAAAGTATTTTACAAATTAATATAACAGTTATAAGTATGCACACTATAATATATATATATATATATATATATATATATATATATATATATATAATATACATGTATATATATAAAAACATTACTATATACATTACAGATGTATATGCAAGTGCACAACACATGCATATACATTGCTTTTATACACTATGTGTAATTCATGTTATACACATGTACATACATACGTATTCATACACTCACGCATATAAATCACGATTAAGTGAAAATAAAATTAATTTAAAATAACAAATAATTTTTAGAACAAATAATGAAAATTATCTTTTCACCAATGCTACCAGATATCAGAAGTAACTTTAGAGTCTAAAATTAAATCTTGTTGTATAGCCGTGTGTGTTTTAGATGTTGAAAAATAGTGTTTATCGATTGGCTATCCTCTTTCAAAAGTTCAGTCATGTCGTGCGGTATTTGTAAGTAATCACGTCTTCTACATTCTGTCAATATGTGTTTAACTGTTAGAGGTAAGTTACACTGTCTGCAAGTAGCTTTTTCAGTATTAGTCATTAAAAACGAGTGTGTGAGTAAAGTATGTCCGATTCTTAAACGACATAAGACCACTTCTTCTCGTCTCACATCCCGTGAGCTTGATGACCAAGCTTCAACTGTATGTGTAATTTCTCTGAGTTTGTTGTCTCGTGTAAGTTGCCAATATCGCTGCCAGTTGTTTAAAGTTTTAGTGTAAGTAAGTCTTTTAATATCTTGTAATGTCAAGAGATCAATGTCATTTGTATCTCTTCGTGTCGCTAATTTTGCTAGTTCGTCTACGTTAGTGCTTTCAGAAATATTTTCATGTCCGGGTAACCATATCATTTTCATTTGTATATTGTTTTCCTGTAACCGGTGTATAAGATCTAATATTTGTTTGACAATGGGGTGTATTGTGTATATGTTGTTAAGAGAGAATAAGGAACTGAGCGAATCAGTAAATAACATTACCTGGTTATAATCAGTAGTCTGTATTCTGCTGATACCTAACAGAATGGCCTGTAATTCAGCACTGTATACACTTGCATTTTGTGGCAGTTTTTCTTGATAGAAATCTTGGCCAACAATTGCACCTGAACCTGTAACGAAACTTGTTTTTGAGCCGTCAGTAAATATCTTTAGGGCGTGTGGGTTCTCGGATTCCAATGCTGTAGATAAGAAGATAAATGGTAGATAAGAAGATAAATATGTGTTGGCTGGACTGAACGTGGAACACCAGTGTGTATAAGGGAAAGGTGCAAAAACATACTGCCCAAAAATAGTTTTTCATTCAGAAGCCAACTATCGTTAATGTAAAAAAATTGCAAATTAAGGGAATTTTACAATAAATAATAAATAAGGCAGACACTTTTAAGGGGGTTAAAATGTAGATAAAAAAAAAAACAAACAAAAACAAAGTACCTAGTTTTCATATTTAATATTAAATGAAGTGCTTTATTCACGCTGCGATTTAAACAGCGTCTTCAATAAACATAATTGAAAATAATTACAAAAGGGCAGACAATTTTGTGGGGTTTAATTATCAGGAAACATGAAAATAAATGTAGCCTATGATAGACGCCATGATTGCAGCCAATGTAACCGTAAGAGTGTATGAGAGCACCGCGCAGTTGTGGTTGTTCTCTCCGCCCTCATTAGTTCTTGCTCACATGATCTTGTACAGCTGTTCCGGTTCAAATGGCAGCGTGAATAAAACTCTCATTTAATATTAGAATAATTTATTTATTTATTTTTTTTTTTTTACATGTTATCCCCCTTCAAAGTGTCTGCCTTATTTATTATTCATTTAAAAATTGTCTTAATTTTACATTAAAGATAATTGGCTTCTGAATAAAACTCTATTTTCGGAAAATATTTTTTTGCACCTTTCTCATATCTGCAGTACCTGGTGTTACACGATAAGTCTACCCATTTTTACCCATTTCGAGGGGGGAGGGGTTCATTCCCCTCAGTCCTCCCCTTATATTCGCCCATGATATATATACAGTGGAACATGGATAATTCGAACTTCGTTAATTCGAATATTTCTCTCGGTCCCTAGAATTTAGGGCAATTCGAATTTTAATATAATCCGTTTATATATATACATACATACATATATATATATATATATATATATATATATATATATATATATATATATATATATATCTTACATTTTCTCCCCCTTTAAAGTGTCTGCATTATTTATTACTAATTATAAAATTGCCTTTATTTTAAATTATAAATTGTTGCCTTCTGAATAAAACTATTTTTGGGAAACATTTTCTTTGCACCTTTCCTCCCTGCGAAGAACCTGGTTTTTCACGGCAAGTCCAGCTAACTCATATTTACCTTCTTATCTACCCAAGAGGTAAATTATAGCAAAATTTCAAGGGGCATAAAACACTTCGTGAAACATTCGGTTACTGGCTCTTGGACTAATATGTATATTTATTTACTATTTGGCTAAACTTTTAATGAACATAATTTCATTAAAAGTTTAGCCAAAAGCTCTTACTATTTCATTTAATGTACAATACTATAAAATTATTTATTGCTGAGTTATTATAACAAAGTTGGGTATTTATTCTTAATAAAACATGTAAATTTATGATCGCATATTCAAGGGATTCCGTATGCAATACTGTGGCAAACTGACTGGAAAGGAGTCAGGGATAACAAACTTTGAGAAATAAAAAGAGGCGTCAAGCCTTGGAAAGAAGAGCCCCAAGAGGCATGAATAAAAGAAGTGGTTTTGACCCGGTTAGGAATTGGCCATACAAATCTCACACACACCTGCCATGGTTCGAGAGATCCACCTTGAACCTTTTGAGCGCTACATTAAATACACGAGCATTGCGCGGGTCACGGGGAGATGATCTCTTACTTTTCTTTGTCCTTCCAACACTTCCAGACCATTAGTGAACTCAGGCTACTAATAGAATAATTAGAAAAATTCGACGAATCGCATGGCCTATCTATATATATAAAAATCACGTGTCTGTCTGTTTTTCTGTTTGTTTGTTCCTTATACAAATCCACACCGTTTGAATGATTTGGACTAAACTTGGCAGACAGGTAGGTCTTGATACGGGAAATCTCCTAGGCTAGGTCAAAAAAATCTACCAGCTGTCTGTCTGTATGTTTGTCCCTTATACAAATCCGCACCGTTCGTCCGATTTTGAATGAACTCGATACCGTCTCTACACCGTTCGTCCGATTTTGACTAAACTCGGTACACATGTAGATCTTAATCTGAGGAGTGTCGTAGACTAAGTCAAAAACGTCTTATAACTGTCTGTCTGTATGTTTGTCCCTTATAAAAATCCACACCGATCGGTCGATTTTGACTAAACTCGGTACACATGTAGATCTTAATCTGAGGAGTGTCGTAGGCGAAGTCAAAAAGTCTTATTGCTGTCTGTTTGTATGTTTGTTCTTTATACAAACCCACACCGTTTGACGGATTTGCCAAACTGGGCACACAGGTTGGTCTTGATCAGGGGATTGTAATAGGCCAGGTCAAAAAACGTCTACCAGCTGCTGTCTGTATGTTGTTGTTTCTTTTTATAAAAATCCACACCGTTAGACCGATTTTTACCAAGCTTGGCATACATGTATGTCTTGATACGGGGGGTGTTATAGGTTAGGTCAAAGTCGTCTAGGACTCAAAGTTGCGAGGTCACGGGTTCGAAACAGTTACAGGTTCGTGTTATTAGTTTTTAATAATGCTTATTTGGTTTGTAATTTTTTTAGGCTTTTCTATATGCAGAAAGTAGGTGTAGCATGGCACGCCGGGTAACAGCTAGTGAACAATAAAAGAACATCAACTGGCCGACTCTACTGACGAAATCTAAGGCGATAATCCCACATAATGTCACACATTTTCATGACCCCCCCCCCAAGGGGAAAAAAGAGAAAGGAAGGAAAGGGAATAAATGGAAAAAAAGGAAAATTATGAAGGAATGAAATAAAATATATGAGAAGAAAAAAGGAACAACATCAAAAAAATAAAGAGGATTAATAAATAATAATAAAATAAAATAAAGAGAGAAAAAGAGATGCAGAGATAGAATAAAGAAATCTTTAATTAATTTTGAATTATTATTAAGTTGAGTTTATTGAAACGAACAAATTGTTATATTATTTTGTATATTTATGCAAATGTGCATATAAGTGTGAATATGTAAGTGACGTTATATTTTGATGATTATAGCAATAGAGTTTCACGAATAAAAGGCGTTAAAATGCAATCAAATATATATATATATATTATAAAAATTCATTATTCCTCTTTCAAACAATATTCCTATCTCTTGTTATAACGTTATTCTAAATATAAATCCTAACCGTTTCTTGGCAACTCTTTCATCTTTCTTGGAGGAGTTTTCTTTCTTTTAAAACTCTTTCTTGCGACCCAATACTTCCCTTTGTTAGGGCCTCCTTTCATTATTTTTCTGAAAAAATTAGAGTCGATATTATTTAAGTGGGGGAAAGAACCTTATCAGATTACAAAACCAGAACAACATTTCTGGTTATTATAAAAATTATTATATCATCTTGATGATTTTAGTAAGCGTGGAGATTATACCTACCTTGGTCCATTGCACTACAAAATGTACGAGTTAAGACTGGTATATCCAATAAAGAAATTATGATTGATTAATATAAAAAAGAGAAAGAAATATTATCAAAACAATCTAGGATCTATATAGAAAAAGGGTAATAAAATTTTAAAGTAACGTAACACATTATGGGCAATTAAATGTTGAACAGTATTTTAGCGTACAGACGAATATATATATATATATATATATATATATATATATATATATATATATATATTCCACTTTTTCTTGTTTGTTTTTCTGGCAGGGGGTCGATAAAGCAGTACACTCTTTGTTCACATTAACTGCTTTATTTGTTATGTTTCGCCCGACATGCTTCGTGCCTTTTCGCACCTCTTCAGGGGCTTTCCTATGTAACAATATTTTTGTAAACAATTTAATGTTTAGGATTTACAAAAAATATTGTTACATAGGAAAGCCCCTGAAGAGGTGCGAAAAGGCACGAAACATGTCGGGCGAAACATGACAAATAAAGCAGTTAATGTGAACAAAGAGTGTACTGCTTTATCGACCCCCTGACAGAAAAACAAACAAGAAAAAGTGGAAAATATATATCGGGTCATCTTTCACAAAAATTAATATATATATATATATATATATATATATATATATATATTTGTATATATATATATATATATATATATATAGGGGGCGAGGTTAGCTCAGTGGTAGAGCACTAGACTAATGAACTGGAGGACCAGGTTCAAAACCCGACCGCGCACTAAAGATTTTTTCTTCTAGTGCTGCCGTTCGAGGGTTGGATTTGGGGTCCCAGATCGTCCCTAGGCTCACCCAGCCTTAAATTAATTTAATTAATAATGGGTACCTTGGGTTCTAATGACTCTAGCAGTCAAAGCAGCCAAGGGGAAAATCAGGCGGCCGGAGCATAGTATTGACCACACTATCTCCCTAGTGTGACGTATGGTCAAGAATCAGATACCTCTACAGTATCTGCCCCTCTGGGCCCTTGTGGTCTGTTACGGGAATGATTTTATATATATATATATATATATATATATATATATATATATATATATATATATATATATATATATAAAAGGACGAATCGTGCTTTTATTAAAAGACTAATGAAGATATAGTTTATTCCTGAAGTACATTGAGCTGGTTTCTTTCTACTAATATAAGGGCTTAGGTTGATGAGGCTATTCAGGTCCTGACTCCACATTCATCACATCCAGGAAGGATTTCGAATAGCCTTCTTAAAAAGGAATTTAGATTCAGGGAAAAAAGTAGAGTACATTTATTTTATATACTAGCTGTTTCCCGGCGTGCCATGCTACTCCTAGTTTATATTAAATAGCTCTCGTTCGTCAAGCTATACTGCACTTACATTATGTATAATAAAACCCTTCATAGTGACCTCAACATCCCTTTCGTTCAAGAACTGGCAAAATCCCGCTTCCTAACGTTTCATTCCAAACTGTCCTTCCATCCCAATCCTAGAGCACAAACACTTTCCTCCCAAACTCACCCCAAAAATCCGCCTAGAAGGCTCAAGAGACATTGGCCTCGTGATCAATTAACTGAATAGGGACAAAACATTATTCTAAGTAGGAAGTGCCAGTATTGATTGGCTCCTTCCAAAAGTGTTATTATTATTGTGTTATTATTATTGTGTTATTATTTTTATTATTATTTCCTATTCATTGTTTTTGTTTGTTTTGTTTTTTATGTACTTTTTCTTTCTTTTTTTTTATTTCTTTTTTATTTTTTTTATTTTTTATTTTATTTTTTATTTATTTGCTTATTTGTTTTTTTATTTATTTTGTATTTCAACTCAATTCTGTATATAATTATTATTTTTATCTGAGAGCAAACTTAACTAATGTACTCTCCAAATGTACAGATGTTAAATAAACGTATTACTAAAAAAAAAAAAAAAAAAAAAAAACATTATGTATAAAAAAAATATTTAAGTTGTGAGGACGACACCAGTCTTGAAACTGTTAAAAGTTTTGTTGGAACTTATGAAAAATAGCTTCCAGGATCCTTTCCGTTCTTCTTCAACAGAAATTAAGAATATTGATCTTAACCAGCAATCAGTCTTTATATACATAGCTATAGATAATATATATATATATACAGTAGAACATCTCATATCCGACCTTCCCATAACCGACTCCTTCCGATATCCGACCTAGTGCCCGGCCGTCTGTGATTCACACGCACCCCGTTGGCGAACCTTTTCAGACTTGAAAGAGAGAGTCATCTACACTATGATTTGTTTTCCTGTCAAAAACTGTCAGTTCTGCCGTGATTGTTGATGTGGAATGTGCTGTAATCTTGTACTGTTCTATATTTGTTAAAGAAGAGTGACTTGTCGAAGCTGATTTTTCAGAAGTTACTAATGAATATCTTAACAATGACCAAATCATAGCTGTTCTGTAGAACAAAACCGCGGACGAAGAAATCGACTCGGATGAATACGAACCCAACAATGATGACGTAGCGAGTCATTCTGCTGCTAAGGACGCCTTCGATGTAGCGGTAAAATAAATCGAGCAACATCCAAATGCAACTGCAATGGATGTATTGTGGGCTAAAAAGTGGAGGATACTTCCGCAAAGTCAAGATTAACAAAATTAAAACAATCCATAACTGAATTCTTAAAATAAAGTATGCTTAAATTTTGTTCATCTTTTCAAAAGAGTAAATGTTTTAAATATATATAGCAACAGTTTTACAATTACAATAAAGTTGTATTACAGTTTGTGCTGTACAATATAGCTGTTTTTATAACTTTGAAAGACGTTTTTTTTTTCTCCTCTCGATATCCGACCATGGCCCGGTCCCATCATGGTCGGATATGAGAGGTTCGACTGTATATTTATATATATATATTTACAGAATAAAAAACGTGTTTCATTAAACAGTTAAATAATAAATGTACTCATAGTTAGTGCAAAAAAAAAGCAAAAACAAATTATAAACCAAAAAGTCCGTCACACATGAGCTGCATAACTAAGCACTTTCCTCAGAATTTTTGTAGTGTAGACTTACATTACTGAATAATTTGCTGTCAATAACCTATATAAATAAAATAAAAACATGAATAGTTCTGCTCATTCACATTTCTTATGAGGACTGTTCAATTATTAATTTTGTAAATAATTTGCTTCCAGAGTTATGTTTATACATGATACTACTCCATTACTACTTAATAAATAGACAAAAACTTCATTTTCCGTCTTTTGATCTGTCGCAGGAACAGGATACAGTGGAAGATAGCGCTCCTCGTGGCGGCTTTTGGAACCTACGTCTGGCTGGCTAATTGTAATGAAACAGGGTTTAAAGTAAACCCTCCTTTCCAATAGACCGATTTATTTCATTTTTACTACAATTCTTTCTTATGAGATACCCACGACGTATACCGCGTTTCGTTACAATGCAGCAGAAATTACGACCGGTATGAGTATATTAGTACTTTAGGTCCGGAGTAAACCCCCCCCCCCCCCCCCCTCCAAACAACCCGATTTAGTTTATTTTTACAACCCATTTTTCTCTGTTTATTACCACCATGAATATCAAGTTTCGTTGAAACGTAACAAAAATTACGGCTGACAGTGGCAAATTGGTATTGTGGGTCCGGAGTAAACCCCCCCTTCTAATGAACCGATTTAGTTTATTTCTACAACGTATTTTTCTCTTTAGATCAAAATAACGAATACCGAGTTTCGTTGAAATATAACAAAAACTACTGCTGGTATGGTCAAATTAGTGTTTTGGGTCCGGGGTAAACCCCCCCTCCCGGTGGACCTATTTTGGTGGTTAACGAACTCGTTCAATCGTTTGCTATTTGAACGCTATATACCACGTTTCGTGAAGAAAAAAACAAAAACTCTGGCCGCTACCGTGTTAACAGACAGACACACACACACACACACACACACACACACACACACACATATATATATATATAAATTTTAACGGGGGTCATTTTCGGTGTCTACTAAGTAGGATCGATAAAGATTCGAAGACATTTTTCAAAAATTCCGTCATGAGTGCAACCTCAATAGCTACTTTCCTTCGGAGGAAAGTGCTAATAAGCAATATTAAAATCTAATGAAGCAAATAAAGTTAAAGAATAGAAATAAAAAATCTTCCTACCGGGTGACTCGAACTTGGAACCTTGCAGTTAGCGGCAACCAAACACGAGAAAGCACCAGTAGAGGGGATCGCAAATTTAGCTTTGGACTTTTCATATCAAACAATCCCACAAGTCCTTAGATGATGTTTCATTACGGTCCATCTTTGTGAATATCTCTTTTAGCAAAAGTGAATGTTATTAAAAATTCACTTTCCTGCAACTGTGTGGGCTCACAGTTTCCAACCTGTTAGTCCTAGACGATTTTGACATAGCCCATGACACTCCCTAGATCTAGACCAGAGATGGGCATAATTTTATTTATAAATAAAAATACGAATTTATTCGTACTACATACATTTGTGAATACGAATATAAATAAATTCGTACTTCATATATTTGTGAATACGAATATAAATAAATTCGTATTCATAAGTGTGAATACGAATTTATTTTTATTCACATATATTAAATATAAAAATACAAATAAAATTTTATTCGCAAATTTTTCTGCGAATAAAAATAAATTCACAGAAAAAATTGTAAATAATCACAAAAAATGTGAATATTTACAAAAAATCAAGCGATTACAAAAAAAATCATAACCGCGCTAATAACCTAGATGTTAAAGGTTATTAGCGCCTAGATTTTTTGTTTACCCCGAGTCCGCCGCGCCGCCGCGGGACCACCAGCCATGCTGCAGGGACACAGTTTGTCATCTGTACCTCCATCAAAAAAAAAAAAAAAAAATCACCTTCAATAACTTTTGTAATATCATCTTAATACGAGGAAATTCATAATTTATTTGCGAATTTTATTTTGAATAAATTTTTATTCCCAAATTATAATGTGAATAAATTTTTATTCGTATATTTTAATGTGATTTTTTATGTAATCGCTTGACTTTTTGTAAATATTCACGGTTTTTGTGATTATTTACAATTTTTTCTGTGAATTTATTTTTATTCGCAGAAAAATTTGCGAATAAAATTTTATTTGTTTTTTTATATTTAATATATGCGAATAAAAATAAATTCGTATTCACACTTATGAATACGAATTTATTTATATTCTTATTCACAAATATATGAAGTACGAATTTATTTATATTCGTATTCACAAATGTATAAAGTACGAATAAATTCGTATTTTTATTTATAAATAAAATTATGCCCATCTCTGATCTAGACCCACCTGTGTGCCATGTGTGGTCAAAATTAGTCAAACCTTGTGAATTTGTACAGCGAATAAACAGATAAACAGCTAAATTATATTTACTTAGATTTGCTACTTGGGAAATATTAAATCTGTAATTTGAGTTGAAATCGTTGAGATTGGGAAGGCTGTTTACATTTTATATAATGGGTAATTAGAAGGTGAAATTATTATTTGATTCTCATTTGGGATTGAGCGAATAAGTATTATATTCATCTGTGGCAGAAGACCTTCTGCCACAGATGAATATATTGGAAAAATAGGGTCACTGTCTTAGAATAAGTATTAGTTAATGAAGTGTGATATTGTGATCGGTGAAAGGGGGAATGATGAATATCCACAATCAGGAGCTAATATAGACCAGGGTAATTATGTAAGCAGTACGCAGATCAATCACATGCCAGATTCAATCATACATCAATTGAGAGTGTTTGTGTCTGGATGATGGGGTGCGCAGGCTTCGAGAGTCAGAGAGTCCTGCTCGAATTCTTTCCGATTCTAGCAAGAACATTATGCACATATATATATATATGTATATATATATATATATATATATATATATATATATATATATATATAAAAATTTCTCATTGTCTATCCAATCATCAAGGATGGATAATAGCTTGAAGAATCCGGAGAGAAACCCGGCAAAATACAGTACTAGAAAAACGGCTTTTCTTGGGATTTTGTATATTTTCTAAAAAAAAAAAAAAAAAAAAAATTAGGAGTTATAATCAGTCATGTTTTATTTTAATATTTTTATAATAAATAGATTATAGATAAAGATCTCTTTGTTAATAGGTTTTTAGCAATGAAATTATCGATTCTTAACTTAAGATGGCTGTAATTTGTCAAAAACAAAAATTAAAAAAACAAAACAAATCAAAACACAAAAAAGAAACCTCATAATCCAATAGATGTACAGAAATTAAACAAATTATTAGAAAGTACGGGACAGATATGTACGGTAACGTACATTAATGATCGAAATTAGTATACGGGACACTAGTGTCCCGTACCCATCCTCATAAAAAGTCCGTCACGCAGGAGCTGCATAACTAAGCACTTTCCTCAGAATTTGGGTAGTGTAGACTGCTTTCCAGAACAATTTGCTTAAAATATCCTACATAAATAAAATAAAAACGTGAATAGTTCTCTTTTAAATTTGTAATGAGTAACTGATCAATTATTAATTTGCTTCCAGAGTTATGTTTACACATGGTACCTACTAAACTATGTAATAAATACAAAAAACCTCATATTATCGTATTTTGATCTAACGCAGGAACAGGATACAGTCACTCTAGTGGTAGAAAGCGCTCCTTGCGGCGGCTTTGTGAACCTACGTTTGGCGGGCTTTTCTATTGAAATATATTACAAATTAAACCCCCGCTTTCCGATTGACCGATTCAGCTCAATTTTACAACACTTCTTTCTCATGAGTTACCCATGACGTATACCGCGTTTCGTTACAATACAGCAGAAATTACGACCGGTATGAGTATATTAGGAATTTGGGTCCGGAGTAAACCCCCCCCTTCTAATGAACCGATTTAGTTTATTTTTACAACACACATTTAACTGTAGATTACCACTACGAATACCGAGTTTCGTCGAAATATACCAAAAATCACGGCTGGTAGTGGCGAATTGGTATTGTGGGTCCGGAGTAAACCCCCCCTCCTAATGAACCTATTTAGTTTATTTTTACAACACATATTTACCTGTGGATTACCACTACGAATACTGAGTTTCGTCGAAATATACCATAAATCACGGCTGGTAGTGGCGAATGGGTATTGTGGGTCCGGAGTAAACCCCCCCTTCTAATGAACCGATTTAGTTCATTTTTATATCTCACTTTTCTCTATATATTACCACTACGAATACCAAGTTTCGTTGAAATGTAACAAATATTACGGCTGACATAGTAAAATTAGTGTTTTGGGTTTGGGGTAAACGCCCCCTTCCGGTGGACCGACTTTGGTGGTTAACGAACTCGTTCAATCGTTTGCTAATTCAATGCTATATACCAAGTTTCGTGACGAAAAAACAAAAACTCTGGCCGCTATCGTGTTAACAGACACATATATGCATATATATATATATATATATATATATATATATATATATATATATATATATATAAATTTTAACGGGGGTCATTTTCGGTGTCTACTAGGTAGGATCGATAAAGATTTGAAGAAATTTTTCAAAAATTCCGTCATGAGTCCAACCTCAATAGCTACTTTCCTTCGGAGGAAAGTGCTAAAAAGTGTATACTTTTTGTGCAGAGTGTGAAGAGACCAGGTTACTGCCTACAGTGTTTTAATATGGACCATGAAGCCCAATCGAATAATTAAGTCCGTTTTTAAAAGCCTTGTTAAAAGCTGAACCTTGTACAAACAATTATTTTTTTTACATTTAACTTGATTTTTATGATTTTTGTACATAATATTTGTATTGTTTGATAATATAACGTAGGTGCGTATTTTGCATTATCAAGTACTCATTTTTTTGTTATCTAATCCCACTCCTGCTTCAAAGTAGTTATCATATAACCTTCAGTAACAAAAATACTAAGCAATAACCTTTAGAACATTTTTTTTACTTTTTGAGATGTATATATATGTATAGTAGTATACGGTACATATTTTTCCCGTACCGCTCAGCAGTCGGAATCCCTTTGGGACACATGTGTTTCGTACCGAGCCTACGACGAACCACTGAAATTTCGTGCCGAAGCCAAGTGTTAAAAGCTGATCGACAACAGCCATATTTATTTTATTCTCATGAAATTGGTCCTGCCTGTGGTGTTCGAATGTTAAGGCTCAAATGGGATGTATATACTTCAGTGCAATGGAAGGGCCTTCTCCTTGGGGAACTGCCTTCGTGACCACGGCAACCCCACAAGCCATGTAGGTAACATACTTTACGATTGGGAAAGTGAGTGGATAAAAGCTGAAAAATAAAAAATACAACGAAAGTCTTGACTCTTCTTCCGTTGGAACAAAGTAATCTTATCTAGGTTTTGTATTGGGCAAACCTTACTTATCCATTCGTACTTACTAGACCGAAACGACAGACCAACGAGAAATGCAGACTGCGCAATAACCAGAACATACCCTACCAATAGTGGAGTGCTTTAAATGTACGAAGTTCCGCCACTTATAAAATTTATGTTGAGAACAAAGGGTCACTATATTATAAGATATAATTTCTATTAATTATCTGAGAGATATAATTATTCCTTTATCTGTTCCTTGTCGGATAATCTAGATGATATACTGCTTGTAGTTTGACCCAAATTTCCCGGCAAACTTAATGACGTAATGTCTTTGATAAGATCACACTTAGTGTAAGACAGCTTCGTCTTATCTCTAGTCCAGGATGTCTATTTAATCAACTCTTATCATATGGTTATTCTGACGGAAATAGAGCTTTCTACAGCCCAACAATAAACTAAATTCTCAAAAATGTTCATATCTAAGTTTAATTGAGAAGATATGGTCGACCGTTCGGAAGTAGGAAGCGTTGATCGTCGGGGTCTCGGTCAGTGTTCTTATTCAATAAAACACATTTTATTTGCTAAAATGTATATTTATTGCCGCCAACGTTTCGGCTTGCTATACAAGCCATCTTCAGGGCTATTGAGAAGATTGAGAACTGTCCCGTTTCAAGAAGAGAACATTTCTCCCCAATTTGTAGATAATTGAGAAGATATGGTCGACCGTTCGGAAGTAGGAAGCGTTGATCGTCGGGGTCTCGGTCAGTGTTCTTATTCAATAAAACACATTTTATTTGCTAAAATGTATATTTATTGCCGCCAACGTTTCGGCTTGCTATACAAGCCATCTTCAGGGCTATTGAGAAGATTGAGAACTGTCCCGTTTCAAGAAGAGAACATTTCTCCCCAATTTGTAGATAATTGAGAAGATATGGTCGACCGTTCGGAAGTAGGAAGCGTTGATCGTCGGGGTCTCGGTCAGTGTTCTTATTCAATAAAACACATTTTATTTGCTAAAATGTATATTTATTGCCGCCAACGTTTCGGCTTGCTATACAAGCCATCTTCAGGGCTATTGAGAAGATTGAGAACTGTCCCGTTTCAAGAAGAGAACATTTCTGAGTTCACTTTATCATTTTATTATTATAAGTTATATTATAGAAATATAACTATATTAATATAGTTATATTTCTGAGGAAATGTTCTCTTCTTGAAACGGGACAGTTCTCAATCTTCTCAATAGCCCTGAAGATGGCTTGTATAGCAAGCCGAAACCTTGGCGGCAATAAATATACATTTTAGCAAATAAAATGTGTTTTATTGAATAAGAACACTGACCGAGACCCCGACGATCAACGCTTCCATATCTAAGTTTAAATAAATTTCGAAAATTTTCAACTCAATCCTGAGCTTTGCATAATTCTATTTAGGACAGACCAACTTGTAGATATTGTAACGAGACTCTGACCGTTAAACATATACTTACCAACTGCAGACAGCGCAATAACCTGACCGTACCTTATGACTTACACGACATACTGACAGAAGGTAGCCCACACATTAGTACACTATTCAGGTATCTAAAACACACAAAGTTATACTCCAAAATGTAAATAATTAAATTTTATCCCTTTGAATGTATATATTTATTTATGTTTTTTATTCTATATTTTTCTTTCCTTTGTTACAGTTATCATTTATTTCCTTAGTTTCTTTCTCATTTATTTATTTGTTGTATTTTTGTTCATGTTTTATTGGTAGGTACTAAGACATATTTCTCAGATGACTGCTTTTAAAGAGTTTCTTGCCTAAGTTGCGGAACTCTATAATTAAATAAATAACATAAAATAATTCTATTTAAAAATATGAATTTGTTCGTACTTTGCGAATTTGTAAATACGAATAGAATTCAATTCATAGTCATAAGATTGAATACAACTTTGTTTGCATTAAAATGTATCAATTAAAATAAAATTTAATTTACAAAATTTCCTGTAAATAAAAATAACATACCTGGAAAATTTGTGAATATTCACATAAAAATAAGAAAAAAAACCACATTAAAAAATTAAAATTTAGATATAGTGTAAATTGTACTAGGTTACACTATTATATTTTAATTTAACATTAAGAAGCTTATTTTAAGAATTTCTTTTTGAATATACCTATATTCACAAATTATGATGGGAACTTTTTTTTTTTTTTTGAATATTCACATTTGTTCGAATCACGTTTGTTTAAATATTTACAATTTTTCCTGTACAAGTAAATATAAAACAATTCGCACTAGTGAATACGAATTTAATTATATTCGTGTTTTAAAACATGAGAAGTTCCTATAAATTCCTATACATAATTATAAATAGAAATACTCTCAACTCTGTGAATCCTCCATCCAAAAAAAATATTTAAAACGCAAATTCTGTTTCTTCACTTTTATCGAAAACGGTTATTGTCTATGAAAATACCCGTAAAAGTGTAGAAACGCAAAGGCGTGGTTATCGTATTAAATTTCTGCAGAAAATATGTTCCGATAAGCAGATTGTGGTGGTTGAACGACGTGATACTTTGATTGAGACAAACTATTTTCGTGCCAAATATCATTAAAATTTATCCATTTTCGAGGCTGGCAGAGCCTTAAGGGATAAATATTGTACATAACTGAACACAATATCTTGCTAGTCTGCCGTAAAATGAGGAATCATATCTGTACAGGCTAGATCTTCGTGATTTGTCAAGGGACAATCACTAGTGATATCGTCTTCGATGTGATCAGTGATATCGTTTTATTTATTGTTTATATTATCCCTCCCAAAAGTAATGTTGGAGTTGTAAAAATATATGTCCTTGAAGGCTAATGTAACTCGCAATTTAATCTATAAAAGCCGCAAGGCCACATGGTGTCAACACATCAATTGTAACTTAATACGTGAGTCAAGGGATCTGTCAAAACACTTTACTATCACAAAAAATGTAAGCAACATTAAAATGCGGCGTTTAGCGCCAACACAATTTACGTATTTTATAAGATTATTGGTCAAGTTTTTTAATTTAATAATTTATTTGAGGATCTCTTTAAATTAGATAAATGTTTTCCAGAAACGGTTGTTTACCAGGCCTCGAACAAACCTTAGTTAATTATTGTATTCCTTTGCCAAATAAGATATCTATGTAAGGGGCTATTTTTGAACTTTCACTATTTCCAACTCCACCCTTCTCAATGCCTTTCTCCATTCCCAACTTCCTCATCCCTCATGCCATTCACTTTTCCCAACACAACCTCCCACACGCCCTTGACCATTCACAATGTCTCCCTACCCAACGTCTTTCACTATTCCCAACTCCACCCTTCTCAACGTCTTTCACCATTCCCAACTTCCTCATCCCTCATGCCAGTCACTTTTCCCAACACAACCTCCCACACGCCCTTGACCATTCACAATGTCTCCATATCCAACGTCTTTCAGTATTCCCAACTCCACCCTTCTCAACGTCTTTCACCATTCCCAACTTCCTCATCCCTCATGCCAGTCACTTTTCCCAACACAACCTCCCACACGCCCTTGACCAATCACAATGTCTCCCTACCCAACGTCTTTCACTATTCCCAAC